>JAJOZX010015208.1:2500-69917 GCA_023014485.1 Bathynomus jamesi
ATAGCGTAATCTGGCACAACAAAAGTTATATTAATATATATATATATATATATATACATATACACTCCTTTCTAAACAAGCCATTTACGCCTTCTAAGCCAGATTATGCCTTCTAAGCCAACTGGCGGATTAAGACTTCTGAGCCAGCTATGAGGTCAGGAGCGTTCATTATGCGCCTGGGTTTCCAGGCGAAGGATGCTTTCTCTCCTCTCTCCTTCTCTCTCTTAGGTTAGGTTTGGGTGGCAGCTAGGGAGATAAACAACTCCCCCTTGCTTGCCTACACTTTTCCATTTTTTATGTGGTACTTGCACCATGAGGGTGGGGATGGCACCTTTCAACAATTGATCAACATTGCAATTGCTTATGCATTCGAACATTTTGCCTCATACTACTGTTTCGCAATAATCTTTGCATTTCTGAGATACATGTCACTCCATGTGTCTGGCTCTGGTATTGATTTTTTTCGTGTTTGTGAGAGAACCTTAATTATGTCCTCTTCCAAAAATTCAGAATTCATTAATAGATTTATGTCTGCACTTGTTCTTGACTGATTTGTACCTATGTCAAAGAATTCACTCGGATTTTCTGTTTTCATTGAGTGCAATTGTTACTTAATCCTTTCACTCGCTGGGTCCACAGTTGTATAGCTGAAAAATAGACCATATTTATTCTTATGTAACCACATATAAAGTCGTATCATAATTCTTAATTACAAGGGTTAAGCAATTCGATTATCTTTTCTGGGTCATTTGTATATTATTTTACTCTGTCTCTTTAGTACTAATACTATCTTTACATTTTATCTTTTCGCAAAATCGCAAAAGTATTTTCTTACTATTTCTGTTATCTTGATTTCTCCTCGTTTGTCTTGTAAATGAATAATTGTTTTAAGTCCGTGTACGAGTAGTTTTTTATCTAGCTTTAGTCTTCTTCTTTCAGTTTTGCATCCGTGGATATTTTTACGGTTTGCTTCCATTGTCTAAATTACTGTTTCAACTTTTTTTTCGAGTTTGCTACATTTTCTTTTTTCTCTCTTCGGAACACGCTTCAACAATATAGGTTTAGTTCCGTTTTCAATTATACAGTGGCGCTCAAAAGTATTCATACAGAGAAATATTTCAGTTACAGTATATTCGTCCTTAAATTTTGCACCATGCATAGAACAGTTACGAAAATTCTACTGTTCGTTTGGGAAAAATTTAACAAATAAAAAAAAAATGTTTAACTCCAAAACAATGTAAAACACCAAAGAATTGGAGAAAAATAGAAAAAGTTAAAATGCAAAAGTTCTCGTACATTAACTTACAAATTATTTAATACTTTGTGTGTGCACCATTTACTTGAGTGACTTTAAGGGTTCGTTTTGGGCATTTTTCTACTAGGTTTCGACATCTCTCAGTTGAAATTTTAGCCCATTCTTATAAAGAAAATTGTTGCAATTATTTCAGATTCGAAGGGTTTTTCTTACGTATAGCTTTTTTCGAATCAAACCATAAAATACTGATTAAATTGGGATTTGGGCTTCAACTGTCCATTTGAGAAGTTTAAAAATATTTTGCTGAAGCTATTTCATGGTGCTCTTGCTTTTATGTTTTGGATCATTATCTTGTTGTAGTACCCCATTGCGACCCATTCGCAACTCACGAACTGAAAAGAATACATTTTCTTCTAAAATTTCCTGATATTTCTCCGAATTCAAGATCCATTGATAACAAGCTTTCCTGGACCAGAAGCACTGAAACATCCCCAAAGAAGGATACTACTAACACCATGTTTAACCTAGGAAGGATGTTTGTTTTCCTCGATTGCAGTGTTTGATTTTCGACAAACATACCTTGCCTCGTCTGTTCAGAGAACTTTCTTCCAGAATGCAAATTTATTATTTTGATGATTTTTGGCGTTCTTTAAACGAACTTCTTTGTGTGCTTTTCGTAGCCGAGATTTCCTTCGTGCAACCCTTTCATGCAAACCATTCTTTCTCAATGTAAGACGCACAGTAGAGGGATGGACATCCATCTTAGACAGTCTTAATATTTGGCACATATCATCTTGTCAGCATCCATTCTTTCAATCCGTCTAGCTGTACGTTCTGAAATCTTGCAAGGTTGTCCACACCTTGGGAGGGTTTTGATTGTTACAAAGCCTTTCCATTTCTTTATAACTGCAGCAACCATCATAAATGGGATTCGAAATTCTTTTCCTATCTTTCTATAACTCTTTTAGACTCGCGTGTAACAACAATAGATCGCTTAAGATTTGTAGACCGCTCTTTACCACGACGATCCATTAATTACTTACGGATTCACAGAAAAAATTCTAGAATTCAGAATTGCCAAGTCTTTAATCAATAAACAACTAATACTGATAAATTTTTTCAATTCTTGAAGCCTAAGGTGGACATACAAAGTATTAAATAGTAAGGATTAAATAGTAAACCTCTTCATTTTAACTTATTTTTATTTTCTTCAAATTGTTTGATGTTTTACATTATATTCGTATGTTGGAATTAAACTAATTTTTATTTGTTAAATTTTTCCAAACGAACAGTAAGCATTTCATAACTATCCTATGCATGGTACAGTTGCCCGCATATGTACTGTAATGTTCCTCGCCTCAAATGCGACTCCGTACATGTGGCAACGCCGCAGTGTTAGTCAAGGTACCCCAACTGGGGGAAGGTGGGGTAGAGGGGGAACAACCGAATCCAACCACATATAACACAGACATATGTATATATCTAAAGGACAATTGAATGTGCATTCATTGACATACAGGTAATTATATTGTAATGTGTATGTTCATAAAAATAAACAATTAATATGATGGTATACAGCGTTGAACTCTATGTAGTTTACTAGTCTTATATAGTAATAATGTTCCATTATAATTACTGCAAGTCTCTATGAACAGCTACCACAATACAACTTTTTAGTGAACTTGAACCAATTACACTTACATTACAATAGTTGAGAAAATGTAAATTTATGGACATCTTAACTTGTATGCTTTGCCACTTTTGTGAATGTAAAATATTTTTATATAACAACACTTTGAAATGAGTATAACTTATCATTGTGTTTTCTGGTGTTCAATTTTCTGTAAATATAGATTTTGTTTTGTAATGAAAATTTTAAAATTTCAATAATCAATAAGAGAATCAGCTAAATTTGGCCGACGCCAATGCCCCAAAAATAGCCGATTCTGCCATTGCCGATGAATCAGTACACCACTAGTTTTTATTGATTTTGCTAATTTTGAGGGCCAAGTTCTTTACTGGTAAATATACTATTCAATTTGATGTAATAACATGTTTTGTAGATTTACTGACTTACACATGTTGTTTATACCCTCGTGTAATCGCAAGTTTCTTTAAAAATATCATCTTATTTGTTAAACTTTCACACAGTTGTCTGGCGAAAACTCGTCCAAAAAGAGAAGAATGTATGTAAAAAAATTATAATTACAAAATTATATTATCTAATATCTAATATCGAATATCTAATATTTATAACTAACCAAAAATCGAGTCAAATAATAAATTAAGTATGAGTTTAAACTATCATATCAAGCTGACAAATTCATGCATGAACATCCGCATCCGCGGATGCCTGAAATCTGACATCCGATACATCACTAATACAGTATATGTCTGTGTTTTATGTTGTTGGACTCAGTTGTCCCCCCTCCACCCCACCTCCACCCCTAGTTGGGGTATCTTGACTATCACTGCGGCGTTTCCACATGTACGGAGTCGTCTGTGAGGCGAGGAACATTACATATGCGGGCAACTATACAAAATAACTGAAATATTTCTTTGTGCGAATAATTATAAGCACCATTGTAAGTAGTATTTCTTTCGGGATTTTTTTTTCGCGAAGTAGCAGTTTTCAATCTACTTCCATTAATTCTGAATTTATACGTGCCAAAGCTACTTTTATTGAATTCATATTTAATTCTTCAAATATTCTTCATATCTTTCTAGGAGGAATTTTTGGTCTCTTAGTTTCAGATTTTATATGGACTAGCAGAGAACCCGCCCTTCGTGCAGGTCGCAAAAATATCCCGGCCTGCGTGCGGGATATTTTTAGTAGTTCCTGCGGAAGGCTGTTATTACCTTTCGGGTAATACATAATTACTGTACAGTCAAAATTATCAGGTTGTAACATAAATTCTGCTCGATTAGAAAACGGACGATAGATAATAGAATAACCTCAAGATAATGTGAAATAGTTTTAGAAATGTTACAAAATACAGGCGACGACAGGTTTGCACATGTTTTATCACGATACAGAATGACTTTGGCTACTGTAGGCTTGGCTAGTGTAGGATCAGGCTAATGAATATTTTCTCTGGTGTTTTTCATACAGTTACAACGCCACCTCCACGATATTACAGTAATTGAAAAAACATGGAGCCACGAAAGAGCATATTCGACATGTGATGCTGTATGAGTTCCATAAAGGATCTAACGCTAGTGAATCTGCAAGAAACATTTAAAGAGTTTATGGAAATGATGTTGTGAGCGAATGGATGTGTAGGAGATGGTTTGAGAAGTTCAGAAATGGGGACTTCAGTCTGAAAGATTGTCAACGAACAGGACGACCAAATGAGTTAGATGAAGAGTTGCTGAAAGCAACAGTGGAGGAAAACCCAACGGTAAGAGAACTTGGCCTGCAACTCGGCGTTAGCCATATGACCATTCATCGTCATTTGAAGCTGTTAGAAAAAGTAGTGATTTGTCACAAGCAAATTTTCAACATCGAATCGATATTTGCACATCATTGCATTCTCAGCAACTGCAGGCACCGTTTTTGAATCGGATCGTCATTGGGGATGAAAAATGGGTCTTCTATAACAATATTAAGCGTCGACATCAGTGGCTTAGCCGTGAAACAAAGCCTAACCTCAGCCAAGGAATGGACCCCATCCAAAGAAAATTTTGCTATGCGTTTGATGGGATATGCAAGGAATTATTCATTTTGAGCTTCTGCCAGATAACCAATCACAGCTGAAGACTACTGCTAACAATTCCAACGATTGAAGATGGCATTACAAGAAAAACGTCCTGCATTAATTAATTGCAGAGGTGTTCTATTCCACCAGGATAACGCGCGCCCTCACACTGCTCGAATCACCACTGCCAAATTGGAGGCATTTGGTTGGGAAAAAATGCCTCATCCACCTTATTCTCCGGACATCGCACCTTCAGACTACCATTTATTCAAAAGTCTGCAACACCACCTAGAATCTAGATGGACAAAAGTTGCAATCCAGGGAAGCTATCGAAAACGAAGTGATCGCTTTTTTTAACTCGAAACCAAGGGATTTCTTCGAACGTGGCATAAAAAAAACTTTTCTACAGGTGGGAGGAGGTTATAGAAAAGAAGGGAATTATATTGATGATTAATTTGTCATTGTCATTTAATTTTTGTTGTGAATAAACTAAAAATTTGAGCAGAATATATGTTACAACCTTATATTATATTATATTTTCTTTTTTTCTTTACGAAAATATCACGACTTAACCTAACCAATCGTGAAGGTTAAATTTTAAATTAAAAAAAAATTTACTGAACAGAAAAAAATAAAAAATAAAAAAAAAAATATATATATATATATATGTATATATATATATATATAGTATTAAAAGCAATCGACTGGTTAGGTTAATTGAATGCCCGGTTAGGTCAACTGTACACCCTTGATGATTGGTTAGGTTGTCGTGATATTTTGGTAAGTTTTAACAAAAATACAGTATCACGACTTAACCCAACCAGTCGTTAAGGGCGGACAGTTGACCTAACCTGGCATTCAATCATTTTCCAGTCGGTTTCGATTAATTTTAAACAACTTTTACCTAATCATTTTTTTTCTCTCGAGGAGCCGTTTCTATGTTTTACGGTGAGACAGACAGACAGACAGACAGACAGTCAGTATATATATAGATTTTTAGAAATTAAAATTTTTGTCGAATTAAAAAAAATTATAATTTTGTTTGCTGAATCATAAATGCATGGAGTAAAAAGCACGCGCTAGAGCTCCGCCCATTTTATGACGTGTCTATGATGTCACTATCTTTCAACCAATCCGCAATACAGAGGGACGGACGGACAGGAATCCCTTTTTATAGTATAGAAGATTGGCTTATGATCTGAAAAATAAGTTTGCATTACATTTTTATTTATTATTATGTCATTCTTACTTGTCAAAATTAAATGGAAAACGTTCGCTAAAACATTTTCTGGGTAAATATGATTTTTCTTAATATCTGATAGCAATCTTGCTTAACCTTTGTTGTCTTTTCTGATATTACCGTGGAACTTCCAAAATTATACAACTTCATCACTTTTCTTCCATATTTTGAATGGACAGTTAAAATTCCCAGAAATTAAAGTACAGTAAGTCCTCTATTTACGATATAAACCATCGTTTATATTGAAATCGTGTAAATCGAATCACATTTTCCCATGAGATTATATATTTTAGGAGGTAAGCGGATTCAGCTCAAGAATTTTTTTACACAAAAATTGAAATACAGGGTGTTCTAAAATTATCTAGTAAACTTTTATATGCCTGTCGATTAGTAGTTCGACGTTGTGAACAATGTGTTGAAGTTGAAGGAAGACACTTTGAACATCTAAAATAAACAATTATTGTTGCTTTTCATTGTTGCTGTATTTGAAATAAAATTGTTAAATGTCATAATTTTTGTTAAGATATTGCGTTCATATAAAAGTTTACTAGGTAATTTTAGAACACCCTGTATATGGCTGTATGCAAGAATTATATAGAGCGTAATGCTTATTACACACATACATTAATAATAGAATATAAAATACGAGTACATTATGTAATTTTGTGCATACTGTGCTTACCAGAAATAGCTCCAAAGACTGCTTAAAGTGGAACCTCATCCTTCTTGGGGTTCCTCGTTGGTGAAGCTGAGGTTGATGGTAAGGTTGAAGATGGGCTCTGGGGTATTGCAGTTCTTTTAACCTTCATGAAGTAGGTAAACAGTGATGTTTGTATAGCCCTCTTCATTTTAGTTGATTCCTGTAGCAGCGACTGAGATTTTCAAAACCCCTGCTAAATGCACAGCTCCGCTCCATGTTGGGGTGATTCTCTACTGCAATTTCCTTTGCTGCATTGAGGTGTGAGAATAAATCTGGTACGTTTATATATTGAAGCACCCATTAGTGAATAAAAATTTTTAAAATTTCTATAATAGTAGAAGCAGAAGCCAAACTAAGTTAAGATTTTTAATAATACTTGTTCGGAATTCTACACAAGCCCGCAAAAACTTTTTCAATCCGCCACTTAAAAAGGTTGCCCATGCCTTTTCTATACAATAGTTGTTTTGCAAGTGGTCTGTACAACATTATTTTATACGAGTATAACGCAAGTAGGATAATGGTCACTAATGACTGAAATTCTAACTCCAGAATCTACAAGGGCGTTACAATTTACAAATATATTATCAACTCTAGGTTCTGTTATTCGATTACCAAAGTTGAAAACACGGGTGTGCTTAGTAGTAGTATGACTAAGATAGTATGAATTCATTAAGTTTAAAAATTTGCAAAGGTCTTGTGGTAGATGGAGATTTCGTTTATGCTATTTTAATATACGTTATTCATTTATTTTATTTCATATGAAATATACAGCTATATAAAGCCATGGACAAATGATAGATCAGACTATGATGGATACAAATAAAAAAAAAAATTAGGGTAAACAACAGTATACGGTATAAACTTTCTCATATATAAATTAGAAAGGATATCCTAGTAAAGTTTCTTATCCTGAGGATTTTTTATTGTACTATTGAAGTCCGAAGCAAGTTTTCTGGACTTTCTTAGGACACTTTTTACAGTGTAGAATGGGTTGGCTGTAACATATAGCTGTGTTAGTTAAATACTTTGAGAATAATCGATGAATAATGTCAATTACGAAAAGTTGAATTAAGAGAGTAAAGCCACAGTGACAAATGGATTCATTAGAAACACAAGCTTTTGTCCTCTTATCTGATCAAAACTTAATGCAGAATAGGGCGAAAGCTTGTGCTTCTGAGAATTCCATTTTTCAATGTAGCTTTATTCCCATACTTCGAAATTAAAATTGTGTTCTATGTTTCAGTCTTTTGCCTTATGCAAAATCTTTCCGGACTAATGACATCTAATCGACTTGACATAAAATGGACAAGTTGTTGCAGGTTAGATTAAATTATTAAATTAGGTTAGGTGAGCATATGTTACTAATGTTAAGTTAGGTTAGTTTTTGTAGTGTCGATGTTATGTCTTGTCAACCAAATGGATAGATTCAATGTTTCAGTTATAGAAAGTTAGCGTTCGCGTATGATTTATTTTGTTCAATCCTAAATACAAAGAAATGCTGAAAATGTGGAAAGAAAACCGTAAATGAATGTGTGCTTAACATTTGTCCTTCAAGTTACGAAATATCTTTTTGATAAAAAGGCATTTGGTAACACGCAGGGCAGTTAAGAAGCGTACTTTTACTTGAATATCCATTCTGAGTTTTCTTTTTTGCCTTCGGATTACTACATTTTAAATTTTCATATGAAATTCATAATGTGGATAGAACTCCTTTGCATGGTTTCAAATTTACATTCAACATTAACTCTTCAGAATAAAACCGCTTTTACTAAATTCTTAAATATTTATTTTAGCAAATTTAATCTCACTTTTAAAACCATTTTCCTGCTTAAAATTAGACTCCTTTAAAAAGCTTCGCACGCGCAGTTTATAAGATCATTAATATTAATTGCGTTCCCATTATCTTAAGTATTTAACTATATCTCATATTTTAGGCATTTTGAGACACTCCATTTTAAACTGTGTCGACCACTAAAAAAAAATTAAAATCTTGACACCGAACACCACAGAGCCTTCTTTTGTTTGTGTAATGGAGTTGATTTGTTTACCGAACTTTGTGAATCATTTATCTTCCATAACCTCGCTTTCAGGTGCTTAATAGAGCTTTGCGTTTTAGTGTGTAACAATTACAGTTGGCAGAAACCTCGTTCTGCTATTGTAAATAATTTCGTTGTCCGAATCTTTTGAATATTTCTTTGTTCTAATATTATTTAATGTTGGGCATTTTTCTGAATTGTTTTCAACAATAAAAGAAATAAATAATTTTATTTAAAATCATATGATGTGTGAAATTTGTTGGGATGAAGAGAGTTCATATTTCTGTGTGTGTGTGTGCCTTCTGTCTCGAAAAATGTTTACCTAAATCATTTCTTAAAATGTCAATTTTTCATTCCGGATTTTTCTTCTTATAGCTGTGGAAGGACACCAGTGAGTTTTGGAGGAGTATATAACCAGTGGTGTATTCGTAATTTGTGTTTCGGGTACACGCTGAAACAAAGAAAAAAGAAAATACTTCAGAGTAATATGGTATATTTGAAGTTATTTCTATGCAACACTGTAATAAAAGCAACGTATTTATTATAAGTTTCCGCAAAGCATGTTTTGCGGTAGTGTCAGTTTCTTCTTTATTTTTCACAAGTTTTCATCGAGTATCTGATGCAGAACATGGTTAACGACAGACGACTTCAGTATTTGTATGGATGTATGTATAATTTGTTTCTCTAATGAGTACCTATATATACAATGAGGCCACTCTCCGCGTCTTGTAATTGTTAGGACGTGGTATAATAACTAAATAATAACTAAATTAGAAACATGGATTCGTGTACTCGTTGCAATTAACCATTTGATACTTTCATGTACGTATAAGTTCAAGATAAATAATAGAACTAAGTATAACGTTTATAACGTTCTGCTGGGTTTAGCTAAATTTTGAGTTGATTGTTACATAAAGTTGAGGTGCTTTTTTGACAAGAAAATAAGGTTCAAAAACATTTATGAAATCCATTTAATTATATATATATATATATATATATATATATATATATATATATATAGATATATATATATATATATAATATATTATATATATATATATATATATATACTCGTATAATAAACACACGAGGGAAGCAAAACGTATCCACAGTTTGTCTGTCTTTTTTTCCAGAATTGTCTACACTGCTGACCTTTGGCGGTGCTGCACTTACTGAGCGTACAGATCGCTGCTTCGTGGGATTGAGACTTTGACACTCAGTTGTTCAGTTGTAATCGCGCTGCAAACATGGCCGCGCCACTTTCGACTTGCCCAAAGAAGAGCAGCGTGCTGTCGTTCGATTTTTGTGGGCTGAGTTCGTAAAAGGTGCTGAAATTCACAGATTAACCTTACGTATGATGATCAAGTTTTGTCACAGCGGAGCGTGTACGAATGGATCGAAATGTTCAAAAATGGCCGAACAAGTGTCGTCGACGCAGAACGTTCAGGGTGGCTGCCCACATCGACCACTGGTGTCAAAATTGAACAAGCGTGTGCGATGGTTCCAACGACAGGTTGTGGCAAAACTTGATTACCATACTGTACAGATAATCTTCTCATCCCACGAAGCTACGATCTGTACGCTCAGTGACTGCAGCGCGGCCAACCGTCAGCAGTGTAGACAATTCTGGAAAAAAGGACAGATAAATTGCCGATACTTTTTGATTTACCCTCGTGTGTGTGTGTGTTTATATATATATATATATATATATATATATATATATATATATATATATATATATATATACATACATACAAATTACAAACACTATAAACTAAAAATTAAAAGTCATGAAATTATATTATAAAGTAGTTAGTAATACAATTAAAAACAATAAATATTGTAAATGAATCCCACAAAAGGGGGTTTACTTTTGTGAGGAGTGTAAATTTAAGTAAATAACATCATAAAATAATTTCGGGGGATGGAGAACATTATGAACAAATTAAAATTTTGAAACATAGGACTGAATTCTTACAACTGTCATACTAAACTTAATCCTACATGGAATGATATAAATAGGCATACCCTTCTCTTCTGAAGACTGAATCAAAAAACATTTGTGGATTATGATGCTTTCATGACAAACCCAGAATAGGACTGGTTACATGAATATGTGTGTTGAAGTTAAATCCACTGTATCAGTTGGTTCGATTTTGATCAACTAATTGTAAATTTTAATTGTTTCACTTAATGATGCAAAAGTTGAACATTGTATAGTCTGGTAAGATGGTGTAAATAACTTGATCAATGCCAATGATATGTTGTTAATAAGTCTGGATTGTCATCCAATATTTGTGAGTTATATTTGCAGAACCCGAATATTTTATTTATTGTCACCAAAACTAAGCTAATGAATGCAGTCCAACATAAAAGTTGTAACTAGTTATTCGATATTAGATTCAAAATGAGAGGTGAATTGATAAAGGAAGTACAAGAATTTAAGTAACTGGATCAAATTATCACCAGCTCTTTAAGTGACAACTTGGACATAAGAAAACATATCAAAGTTTCTGTGCTAAAACAAATATGACTATAAATAATTTTCAATGGCACAACCTATTTTACTTTCTTTTACAGATACATTTTAAATAAAGCTGCAGAAACTTGAAAAATGCAGTTGTAGCATATAAACCCTGTACTACTTACAAATCTACACTTTATAAACACCAAGTATGCTTGTCTTGCTATTTAAATCAACATAAGTCCAAATTAGCATTTAGTTTTGTATAATACTTAAATTTCATTTAAAAAAATCAGTAGTGATAGCCAAGGCAAACCGTTAATTTGAATCTCTGACAACTAAAATAGCATGAGGAAACTGTACCTTTCAACCTTTCAAATGTTCCGCGTGATGATTCCTCATTTCATGAAGTTCAAGCTTGTCGCCCCTCCTCTCGAGTTGGCTTGGTGAAGTAGAGAGATGGTTTCTTGTACTGTCCACCTCACATAGCCAGGTACGCCCGGCTCATCGGGAATTGTTCTGAGCCAGGCGTCTAATCTTCTTTTGAAGATTTCCACCGCAACACCACTCATGTTCCTTACTTCTTTGGGGAGCTGATTAACAGTCTTGGTCCTCTCACAACAAAAACTATTTTCTTTCAGAGTTAAAGATGTTCCGTGTCTAGCATTTATTTGGGAACACAACAGTGTCTTCCTTTTCTACTTTCCACTGTTTTTTTTTTTTTTTTTTATAGGATTCAGAGTAAGATTTGGAGCTAGTTTCTCCATTATTTTCCAAGTGTAAATAATGGTGTCTCTCTCTCTTCTCCTTTTCCAGTGAATATAGGTTTAATTCGCGTAACCTTTCCCAGTAATTTAGTGCTTTGCATCCATTGATCTTGGCTGTGAAGCGTCTCTGAACCCCTTCTAGCTGATTAATGTTTTTTTTTGATATGGGGATGTTAGGACCGAGCAATATTCCAACTTGAGTATGATCAGTGTTTTCAATAGAGGAATCATTATATTCCTATCCCTTCGTTTAAAGGTTCTCAGTATCTGCCCAGTTATTCTCTTTGCTCTGTTTACTGCTATCTTATTTTGTGTTTTAAATTTCGCATCATCAGTCATTACAGCTCCGAAATCTTTTGCTTTAGAATTTCTCTGAATTTCGTGTCCATTTCGGGTATGGTATTTCATGGATTTTAGGTCCTCTTTTTTTTCCGCACCGTAACAGTTGAAATTTCTCAGTGTTAAACTTCATATTGTTGTCTTCCGTCCACTTGTAGATTCTGTTCATGTCTGTTTGTAGAGGTCCTATATTAGGGCGGAGTGAAAAACTCATTTTTCGAATTTTCAAATTGGCTAGTGTGGAAAATGTGTGGAGTAGTGAGGAAATAAGCTGGTATAAATTTAAAATCATAACATTAATATCTTCAGGTGCCACAATGACCTTCAATATTGAAAAAAAATTGAAAAAAAGCAGATTTTAACCAATAATTACAGAAGAGTCCACGATGCACAATAGACAAGAATTTATTCACAATTGTATAAAAATAGCTCAGTCAACCTTTAAAAAAAGTTTCTATTCTCTAAAAACAGTTTTCTATAGTCAGCTCACTCAGCTGTCACGTGAGTACCTCGGTTCAGTGTAGCTGTCGCTCTCGTAGCAGGTGGGTGTTCTGTTGTTGGCGTTACTCAGATAGTCTAAACTATATTTCTTATATATTTGCATTTCTGTATTGTGTTGCCCTAAGTTTGCCATGTACTATTAACTGAAATTAACGTATAATTGATATTAGCTCTTTCTTTTTCAGATTTGTATACTTTCAAAATGTCTCGAGTTTGTGCAAATCAACCAGGGCCTCAACTGAGTGCCCCATGTTTGGTATGGGGGAAGATTTGTGGCACAGGAATCTTCCTACATACGAAGGAGTTTTTAAATATTACTTGTTTGTAAGAAACGATTTGAAACAGAATACTAATAAAGATCTTTCAATATCTCAAATATTAGAACAAGTTGTTGATAAATTGAACAATTTGGAAAGTGCTTCCGTCCCAATTCTGTCAGACAGGCGAATTGAAACAATGTTCAGAAGCTACCACGAAAAGTATCGTGTCATTATGAAGCCATACCAAAGCAGAAAAAATTCTGAAGCTTACAAGCAAAGATTGATATGTTCAAAAAAGAAGCACACACGAACTTTTTGACATTGCAGCGTGCAAGTGCAAAGTACTAACACAATGTTCTTGTCCCAAAGAAAAACGGTTCCAAAGGAAGAAGTGACGTTCCTCTTAGATCAAAGGAGTGAAAGAAAACTGTTTATTGATAGAGTAGATATTACACTCTCAAAGAAAAAAGCATCTACGTTGCTAAGAAAGCAAAAGAAGCTGTGAGGCTCACCAAAGAATCTTCACAGGAGAAATTGCAGGATACAAATGTTGAATTATCATCATCGACATCAAATAGTGAAAGTGAATCTGGCGAAATATCAGACGATACATTTCCAGAGCCAGTTAGCTCGAAGAGAAAAGCTCGAACAACCTGAAGAACAATTATTCAAGAAAAGGAAAACTACAAATCTACCTTCAGTGGCTACTGCTTGTGACAGGACTGCAGTTTCAGATCGAGCTGCAGCATCATTGTTAGTGCAGTATTGCAAGATATTGGAGAAGTTTCTATTGACAATACATCTGAAGTAGTGGATAGGAGTAAATCAGAAGAGAAAGACAAAAGAAGAGATCAGAAATTATGAAAGATCAAATCAGTTCCCATCAGAGGAATCTATTTTGATGGTCGAAAAGATTCTACACTCTTCCAAGAAAAAAAAGAGTCCAAAGTATATCAGAAGAAGGTAACAGAAGAACATATCACTTTAGTGAGAGAACCTGGTCAGATTATTTGGGCCATTATTCTGTGAATTCTGGATCAGCTGAAGAAATATGTAAAGGAATGTTTGAGTATATTGGAAATAATGACATGAACCTGGAAAACCTTGTTGCCATTGGATGCGATGGTGCAGCAGTCAACACTGGAGAAAAGGGAGGTGTTATAAGGCTTATAGAATTGAAGCTAAAGAAGCCAGTTCAACATTTAGTGTGCCAGCTCCATGCCAATGAATTGCCATTACGCCATTTAGTTGCAAAGCTGGATGGAAAACATCTGGCCCCCGCGGATTCCACCGGTCCTATTGGCAGGGAATTAGAGAACTGTGAGAGTCTTCCTATTGTCGAGTTTGAAAGGATTGATGCTGAGGAACCAAACTGTAGACTGTGAAGATCTTAGCACCGACCAAAAATATCTAATTGATATTCATCAGGCCATAACAAAGGGATATTGCTCTCCAGATCTTGCTCATCGTAGTCCAGGCAAAATGGCACATTCACGATGGCTGACTACAGCAAATCGTTTGCTTCGTCTATACGTTTCAACTGTAAGTCCATCTGAGAACCTCATGAACATTGCTTCTTTTTATAATGAAGGTCTACATCCCAATGTGGTTTTCTATTAAGCAAAGTACGTCTTTTGTCAATGGCTCAAAACATGTTTTCAAAACTATTGAACTAACAAGAACACTGAATGACGAAGTAAAGGATATTGTAAACCCTGTCATACAAAGAAATGCATTTTTTGCAAATCCAGAAAATATTCTAGCATCAATGATTCATGATGACCGCAGCGCCATAAGAGAATTAGCGTGGAGGCGAATAAAGAAAGCAAGGCAAACAAACAAGGAAAAAGTTGTGAGGCGTTTCACAGTACCTGTTATTCAATTTGAAGCTACTGATTATACTGATTTAATTAATTGGCAAAAATGCATTGTCACTGAACCACCTGTGACAAGACACCTGACAGAAAATGAGATTGAAGAATTCATAGAAAACAAGAGTACCCCTCCATTCGAGAAATTCCCTTGTCATACACAAGTAGTAGAAAGAATGGTAAAATTAGTGACTGAAGCATCATCAAAAGTATTTGGATTGAACGCGCGAGATGGCTTCATAAGATCAACACTTCAGTCACGTAAAAAAATGCCATCATTCGAAAGTAAAGCTGAATATAAAGTTTAAATAAAACGTTAATAGAAAAAAACATGCGCAAGGATGGGTGGTTGGGAGGGCATGGGTGGAGCTCGACACGCAGCCACCTCCTCGTGGTGAGTTCTGGATTATTTAGATCATTAATCAAAAGAACATTGATCTAAAAAACTAAGAGCTGCGTAATTCAGTAACTATTTTGGTAATTGGAACACTTAATATATAATAATAACAAGTAAGTTTCAGTTATTGTACTAATGCAGAATATAAGAAAATCATTATATTTCACTTTTTTCGACGGCTTTGTGGCACCTGAAGGTATAATTTCGCAGGACTAATATTTAGGCACAGTCATTATCTATAGCACCCACATATTTTCCGCACTAGCCATATTTGAATTTCGAAAAAAGTTTAAAAACCTCATTTTCGATCCGCCCTATCCTATATTCTCTGGGTTTCTTATTTTTCTACTGATATTTGTGTCATCGGCAAAGGATGTTACTATGCTGTCTCTGGTAACGTCCTCATGTACAGAGTCATGCAAGAATAGACACCCTTAATTTTATGGTAAAATGTATGCATCAATTTTTTTTGCCATTATTATGACTAATATTCGTTTCCTACATTTCTATCCTTGAAGAAGGACTTATGCCAATATTCTCAAGTGGTCATATTGAAAAAGACAGCTGCCTGTTCATGGAAGATGGAGCCCCATGCCACACTGCAAAAAAGACGAAAGAATGGGAGGAGCGAAATGGTATCAAACGACTTCCTTTGCCGAGTCAGTCCCCTGACATGAACCCCATAGAACACGTGTGGGCAATACTAGACAAGACTTTACGTAAAAAGCCCAAAAAACCAGCAACACGATCAGAATTGTTGAATCTTTTACGCCAAATTGTTACAGCAAAATCTGGGCTGTCTATTTACTTCTTACATGACTCTGTATGTCAGTTTGCATGATTATGAAGAGTAGTGGAGTTAATACTGTTCCTTGTGGTACTGAGCTGAGGACCTCTGATTTTGATGAAGCTATTCCTTAAACTGAAATGACTTGCCGTTGCTCGCTAAGGAAATTATCAGGGGCGTATATCCAGGGTGTGCTAGGTGTGCGCCGCACACACAATAGATTTTCTGTAAATTAATATTTAATTAACCTTTTGTCTCCCTCTCTCAACTTTAGTCGAGACGAAAAAGATGCCCTAGCCCTTAATTCCGCGCTCGACTGTTACACTAGTCGAGATGAGAAATGAGCTACTTCAATTCAGTTGTTCGGATTGTCTTCACAACCATTCGGTAAAATTTTGGTACTGAGCGATAGAAGCGTCCCTAGAGCTTGTTTGAGGCGCGAAATTTCAGTATTGTCGTGCAGAGATATATATATATATATATATATATATATATATATATATATTCTTCTCCCCTACTATGGGAATATAAATTTATGTTTACCCCATGCCAAATCAAATGGAAAAGGGAGAGAGCGAGGGATCAGGGGAGAGAGTGTGCGGTCTGTGGACAGAACACCCTCCAATCCCTCCATATATGGTAAAGTGGGCGGGGCCTATGTTGCCATGGCCGTGTCAACTTCATATGCTTACCTTAACATATTACACTGCTTATACATGTGAAGCAAAGAAGTTCCGGAGCTATTGAAGAATAGGGACCCCAGCCTTCTTTAGTTAGGCTTATAAGGCTAACTAACGAAAATATCACGACCTAACCTAACCAATCGTTAGGTTAACTGTACGCCCTTGAGATTGGTTACGTTAGGTCATGATATTTACGTTAGTTAGCCTTATAAAGCTAACTAAAGAAGGCTGGGGTCCCTATTCTTCAATAGCTCCGAAGTTTCTTATATGAAGACGTCATTGCTCACTATTTTTCTCCAAAAAGAAGACTTGAGTTTACGTGTAAATAAGTTCGATGCTTAAAGGAGCCCGTAGGAAATTGGTGTTAGATTTTTTACAGTTCACGTAAATTCTCCAAGTGTCTAGTGTCATATTGAGAACGTGGATTGCGTATGTTTACCATATTACTATTAAGATTTATTAATAACTAAGTTAACATGAATTTCAGTTATTAATTTTACTCCACATGATATTCCGCACACCCAATTCACACAGTCACCATCCACCACTGGAAATTATATATTCATTTCCCTACTTTTCCTGTTATTCCCATATATTTCAGTTTATGTATTATGATTCCATGGTCACACTTGTCGAACGCTTTGGAAAAGTCTGTGTATAATTACATCATAGTTTTCATTACTTTCCAGCGCATCAATAATGTTATTGTAGTGTTCCATTAGTTGTGATAGGCATGATCTCCCTGGAGTGAAAATTAAAAATTTCGAATTTGCTTCTTTCTTGTTTGTGAATATCAAATCGAGGCAGTTCGTTTTCCTTGTGTTTTCTGTTATTTCTTGTGTTATCATAAACTGCTTATGTTTCTTATAAATTGCTTAAATTGCGTATGTTGCTTATAATAATAATAATAATAATAATAATAAAATAATTTAGGAGATTATTAAGAACGCCTAGATTTATAAATGGTGCACCTTCTAGTGCTAGTATGCTGTTTGTAGTCAATAAAGTGCTTAACTATGCCATTGTTAACTAGTCATTAACTATAATTTAGTTTTATCACTTGACTTGGTGAGTCAGTCAATAAGATAATAGAAGATTTTGGACAAGTACTTTAATAAATTGAGGAATTTAAGTGAATTTGTCTGGTGAGTGTCTGTACGGAAGACTGTCCTCAGTGTAAAGTGTGTTGTGACTGTACAATATAATTACGTATATATTCGTTCAGTACAATTTTGTATTACAGGAACCTGTCTTCTGCGTCTGAAGAATGTTTTTGCGGGCTTGCGTTGGTGACGTCACAACTAAGAACGCGGTAGACCTACGTTTTATTTATTAATTGCTCTTTAATTATTCCCGGAGGCTTACGTCGTTATTAGATTACTATTATTAACTCACTACTACTGTATTTTTCAAACGCTAGTAATTTAATTGGTTAATAGCGTGGTAACCCCGTCAAGTACTTGCAGTCAGTGTGAAGGCAAGTTTGCTGCTTACGCGTTTATTTTGGCTAATAATGAACAATTAGTTTGCTGGTGGTACTCGAACATGGAATTGCTGAGGAACGAGCTACAGCGTGAGAGGGAGGCCAGAGTGAGGCTTGAAGAAAGCATGATGCTTCTGACGGCGAGATTAGAATCCCTTGAACCTTCAGAGAGGAGTTATTTTTCAGTCGCGGCCTCTCCTGCCTCAGTTTCTACTAATGGTATAAATAGCTTTAATAGCCCTCTCTCTTCCCCTAGTTCCCGACCCTTCGTTCAAGTGCGTAATGGAGCCCCATTGAGACAACCTAAGACTTGTCTACCAGTAATAACAAACAATAAGTTTTCTGTTTTCGGTTTCGAAGACGCTGATGAACCGAAAATACGACTCGTTGGTGATTTCATTGTTCGAATGCAGCTCGAGGAATTCTGTGGAAGAAACTCCCGTCGTAGGCGCCGTTACTGCTACCTTGGTGCAAGGGTGGAGGATATAACGAGTAGTGTTCACCGGTTTACAGAAGGAATCTCTGAGGAGACAACATTTGTTGCTCATGTCGGTACTAATAACGCCTTAAATTCTAGATCGGAAGAGCTGCTGGCTCGGTACGGGGATTTGCTAGAGCGACTAAAATTGTTTTAACAGGTATACTTCCTCGAATTATCCAACGTAACGAGTTCTACATCAAGGCGACCTACATTAACAAAAACTTAGTCTCTCTGCAGACAGAAAGGAGGGCATTTTGCAAATTTTTGGAAAAGTTTCTACGGCAGGAGGGACTGGTTCCTCGGAGATGGTTTTCATCTTAATGACGTTCGAGCTGCGTCTAGGAAGACTACTTCACAATACTCACTTTACAGGATTAGTTTTTATAGCTATTCGCACAATATCCGAGGGTGCATTCATAAAAATTGCAAAATTTTAAATTTAAGCTCAAATAAGAACAACCCTATTGCAGATACTGATGCAGATATCAATGACAGTATTGTATCATGTTTCGCAGATGACACAAAGATATGCAAGGAAATATTGAACGGAGGTAACTTAGAAAGAATACAAGGCGACATTGAAACATTATTCCAGTGGGCAGAAGACAACAATATGAAGTTCAACGAAGAAAAATTCCAACTTCTAAGATATGGTAATAAAAAGGAGCAACAGAATAAAGGGTGCAAAACTTTGCAAGCCAAACAGATAACATCAAATCCACAAGTCAGGAATCTTGGAGTAATAATGTCGTCGGATGGAGAATTCAGAGAGCACTATGACATCCAAATTACAACGGCTAGAAAAATAATGGAAAAATGGAAATCATCTGGAGGAGCTTCCGCAGCAGAAAAGCAAACATCATGCTCAAATTATGGAAGAGTCTAGTCCTACCAATAATTGAGTATTGCTCAGTACTCACAAGCCCATACAGAAACGATACATTGCGAACTTTGAAGCTATACAAAGGACTTTTACGTCTAAGATAGAAGAAACGGAAGGTGAAAACAACTGGTCTCGACTACAATCCCTAAAATTCTACTCTCTCGAAAGAAGGTGCAAGTGATACACAATACTATACATATGGAAAATACTTTAGGGTTCTGTCCCTAACCTTAGAAATGAAATAGAAACAAACTGGAATGAGAGAAGAGGCAGATTTTGTACTGTCCCAGCTGCTGTGGGACAGGGGGCCATGAAAACGAGGATGGTAAATACCCTCAGAAAACGAGGCCCAAAGCTTTTCAACGCCCTACCAAAAGAAGTGAGGAATCTCCAGCACACTGACCTGAATAACTTCAAGAACCAGCTGGACAGATTCCTGTGCAAAGTCCCTGACCAGCCATGCGTGGCTGGCTACGAGGGCAGGAGGAGATTAGACAGCAATTCCCTCCTTCACCAAATCCCTCAAATGAGGCGGGATGCTGCAGAGGGGTGGGTTGACCACAGGTCGATCCTGACCCGTCGTTCGAACTCTCATAAAGGCATATATATATATATATATATGTGTGTGGGTGTGTGTGTGTGTGTGTGTGTAATGTTATGATGTTTCAGACCAATAAAGACCTTCGGGTCCACTCATGGCTGGCCTACCTAACCGTGTTTATTATTGTGTATTGCGCATGTCCTCCGTGGTGGCAGAGGGGACTTACAATTTTACGTGGTGTCCGAACAACAAAAACCTTAATTTTACTACCTTAAACTATACCCAATCTATCAACATATGCATCTAACCGATTTTTAAACATATTTATAGACTTGCTAATAATTACTTCTACCGACAAATTATTCCAACTATTTACTATTCTATGGGTAAAAACGTTTTTCGCAACTGCTGTCTCGAAACTTCTACTAGTCAGCTTACACCCCTTATTTCTAGTTCTATGATATTATGCTATTTCGAAAAAGCTCTCTCTATTTACGTTATCGAACCCATTCATAATTATAAAATTCTGGATTAGATCACCCCTTAACCTCCTAGTCACGAGTGTAGTCAGTTTTAACTCCTTAAACCTATCCTCCTACGACTTTGACCTAATCGACGGAATCATCTTAGTTGTTCTTCTTTGAACTCGTTCGATTTTGTCTATATCCTTGCAGCTTAGGGTGGATCACTTTTCACTTTTTTTTAAATTATAGCTGGTCAAAGTTTTTCCCATGATTTGGTTCAGTGGAAGTACACTGACACCATTTTTACCAAAATCGATCAATATTTAGGGGTCGCGCATCGACCTGGAAAATTTCAAGTTTGGAAATTTGGCCAAATTGACAATTTTTTACTGAATAAAGATAAATCATCAAATGACCATATTTTCTGAATCCTCTCAGTGAAAGAAATCCTCTCAGATACTTACCAAGTTGATAGGACAAGTGGTTTAGAAGTTATACTCACCTTGAGATAGCATTAAAATTTAAAATACCGTATTTGTCCCCGTACCTCCATATGCTGTCTGCCATTGTCTGCTTTTTAGGATAAGATAAAACGAATAAGGAAAGATCAAATGTATTTTGTATTAAAACGGTTTACCGATATCACTAAAGGCACTTACTCCGGTGCCCCTAACTAGGTTCAAAAACTGTATGAATCGTGGTTAGAACACACGTCATCTTAAGGCGTGCGCCATGTACTCTCTCTGCTAACTCCCTTTCCCTCTGCGCTACGTCATCTTGGCAAGTGACGACTTCTTGAAGTCACCGAGTTCTTTCCGGCTCTTTTCCACGAGCTGAAGACCCTGCAGCTGTGACTCGTCTTTTGTGACAGTGTTCGCGTAATCTTCTATCAGTTTTATCCCTCTCTCTGCCACGTCGTTGGTAACTTTCAGATGCGAGATGACATTCTTCAGATCACAGTAGTTCTTATCTTGATCCCACTTATTCACCGGCAGAGTGAGCCACGTAGACGCGCACACCTGCAGGCCTGTGAACACGAACCACGATGACTCATCGATCAGGTCCGGAAGGCGCGTCGTGTCATCAACCGAGACGTTGTCATACGTGAAGTCCTCGGGCACAGCGAGGCGGCACAGCTTCTTTGCCATCTCGTGCTTCACAGTGTCTTCCACTTTGTCACTGCAGAGGGCGAAAACGACGGTCTGAGGCCTCAGATACCACAAGTGCCGCCTGATCACTGCCAGTGAAGCCTCTGCAATCTCGCGATCCACAGCCCTGTACTGCAGAAGACGCTGGTACAACACAAGGTCATTCAGCGGGGCATCAGCTGCGACAGGAGCCGCCAGCCAGGCAGGTGCGTAGAGGAGTGCAGTAAATAGTACCACTCTCTGAAGTTTCTGTACCAGCTCGTCGTCGAACTCCAGCTGACCGCTGAACATCAGGAGCTTCGTGTAGTAGATGATCTGAAACGAATACGCACTGTGATGTATAAATACCGATACCACTCCATATAAGTTTGTTTAATGGTAAATTATTTATCTTATTTTTTTCTGGTAGGGACTTCAAATGGCTGTTTGCAGAAGGCAATACAATATTTAACTTCTAATTCAAAATACCAACCTTGGCCATCCACCTCGCATGATGGTAGGCTCCTGGGCGCATGAAGTGTGTGCCACGACGTGGCTGGGCCCCGAGTACCAGGAGTGTAATCTCCGCCACTTCTCGGTAGTCTTCTCTGACAAGACCAGAAGCGGTGCCGAGGAACTTGACTGCCTCATCTCGGAGCTCCATCAGCCACGTCACCTCCGCCAAATGCTCGATCTCCAGCTCGCGATAAGTCGAGAGGTCGAGCTTGTCCCACCTGAAAGGGGAGTTATGAAAATATTGCATGAAAACGACTGAAGTTTCCCTTTTCGACTGCTATTAACATCATTAGTAGAAGGACGCTGATATCTCAATTGCTCTGAAGGCAAAAAATCATTGGAAAAACAAATGCGCCTTAGACTTGAAATTCACCTTCTCCTCAGATACTGGAACAAAGGTTCAGTTGGTGCTGTGGTTCTTCCAAACGCGGTGATGACCACTGCCCCCACGATGAGCTCCATAACGTGATGGCGACAGCCCAGCTGGAAGAGCGGTTTACCAAGCATGTTCTCCAGCCGGACCACCGCACCCTGCACCCTCCCCGTATTGGAGGAAGTTGTGTCGAAGCACAGTCCAATCACGTTGTTCTCGCATCCCCAGTCTTTGAGAGCACGAAAGGTCGCCTGGGCCTGGGACAGACCGGTGCCGTCAGCAACAGTCGGAACGGCCAGCAACTTTCCTTCTGTGCATTGGGGAGCTCCGGAGATGAGAATCGCCTGGCGGTGCTCCAATGATCCAAGAGAGTCCTGAAACGTATGTCATACATGCCAATCCATTATCGTCCACTGGAATATGTCAATCCACTGTCGTCACTGGAACATGTTAATTCACTGTCGTCCACGGTGAGGGCAAAACTGACCTTGATTACTTTACCGTCCCAGTGGACGACAGCATGCCTCGGAGATACGAAGGATTTCTGCACAGCTGTCGACACTTCACAACGATGTGCCACTCTTCCACGGCGAGACGTGTCCTTCGAGATACTGAATTTGTCCAGGTCTGCGGGCGGATCTGCCGAACGTAGGACTGCCGCCACGACACTTGCCACCTATGTGCGAAATTGAAAGGAAATTGACAAGGATGCGTATGGTTTTTATGTGACAAAATAATCACTAAATTTTCCGTCGTTACGTCTATTATATCTTTGTCAAGGAAAGATCATTACTGATATACACACACCTGATTATTGGACATCCGGAAGCGATCAGCCACTTCAATAACAGCCGGTGCATTGAGGATGCGGTGAGGAAGGCTGATTGATACAGTTGATTCTCTCGGCTGTCGGTATGGTGGTTCTAGCTGTGATTCGGAGTTGCTCGATGATCTGCTTTCTATAGATTCATCGTCGCTCTCAGCTTCGGTTCCTAATTTTCGTTTTTGAGGTGCCTGGCTCATCACGAGATTGTTGTCTTGAGAGTTGCCGTTTTCTCTTGACAACGAACACTTTATCATTCCCACTCATTGTTGCCTGGCGCAGGCCCCGTTGATCCTCATAAAATTTAATATCTTCTTTTGTTGTTGTCTGAGAGCAGTCGACTTTTCTGTATCTCTTCAATAGCATCGGGAGCTCCGATGTCCCAGAGCTTGTTCAGATTTTCTGAAAACTTCTCCCTGCCTTTTCCCGCGTCACTGTCTCTCATCTTGCTCTTCTGCAGCGAGCGCCACTCTTCCCACAGTAACTCCAGTTTTCTTTCGCAGTTACGCCTCGTGATCGTCTTTATACGTGCCATGTTCCAAAATGCCAGAACATTGGCCACCGTGTCTTTTACGGCGGCCTTCCTGTCAGTAGTTTCCTGCTTGGCATAGAAGAAGTACTGGAGAACTTGATGGGTGGTTGGCAATTTGGCACCACCGATCGAGGAAGATGGCTGACCAATTAAGAAGACGTCCGTGGCTGACCTTAGAGAAGGTGGTGCTGTTGTTGCTGCTTTCTCTTTTCCAGAATAAGTAACTTTCAGAGTCTTCCCACTCCTGGTTGTTAACAGTTTATCCATTGTACTAAAGTCTAGACTTATCAAACAAGAATCAATTGACACAGTTGATCTGTAAAAAGCAAACTGTGATTAGTAAAAATATTGGTCATAGACATAGCGTGTGTGTGTAATTGGGATTTTAGGATGCGCCAGCTACTGATGCTATGATTACGTCCATAACGGGGGACAAATACGGTATTTTAAATTTTAATGTTATTTCTAGGTGAGTGTAACTTCTAAACCACTTGTCCGATCAACTTGGTAAGTATCTGAGAGGATTTCTTTCACTGAGAGGATTCAGAAAATATGGTCATTTGATGATTTATCTTTATTCAGTAAAAAATTGTCAATTTGGCCAAATTTCCAAAATTGAAATTTTCAAGGTCGATGCGCGACCCCTAAATATTGATCGATTTTGGTAAAAATGGTGTCAGTGTACTTCCACTGAACCAAATCATGGGAAAAACTTTGACCAGGTATAATTTTTAAAAAAAAGTGAAAAGTGATCTACCCTATAATGCGCATATACGGATTCCAAAAGTGGATTGCGTACTCCAAATCGGGTTTAACTAATGATTTATAAAGAGTAACAATAATATCGCGCGATTTGTACTCAAAATTCCTAGCTATAAAATCTAGCACTTTGTTCGCCTTATTCACCGGTGCTGTACTTTGTTTCGGTAGTTTCAAATCACCAGTGACTATAACTTCTAAATCTTTTTCCTGATCAACGCTTGCCAACTTCTTCTCTGAAATACTATAAGCAAAATTACCGTTACGCGAACCTATATGTAAAATTTTTCACTTATCGACGTTAAATCTCATTTTTCATGGGACCGACCACTCTTCGATTTTATTTAGATCTTCCTGGATTTTACCTCCATATTCGTCATTTATCGCCCTACTACCCAACTTCGTGTCATCCGCAAACTTTGAAACTGTACTGACTAGGCCGACATCTAAATCGTTAATATATATAAGAAAAAGCAAGGGGCCCACCACAGAACACTGAGGAACGCCGCTAGTTACATTATCCCAAGAAAACTCCACTCCATCAACGACCACCCTCTGTTTCCTACCTCGCAACCACTCTCCTATCCAATTTATTACTACACCCCTGATCCCATGAGCCTTAGTTTTTTCAACGAGTCTTTTGTGCGGTTCGGTGTTAAACACTTTTTGAAAATCTAGATACACTACATCTACCGCCCGATGACTATCGTAAACTTCAACGACGCTTTGGAAAAATTCTAATTGATTAGTTAAGCAAGACTTGTTTCACCTAACACCGTGCGGCGGATTTC
Source organism: Bathynomus jamesi (assembly GCA_023014485.1). NCBI lineage: Eukaryota > Metazoa > Arthropoda > Malacostraca > Isopoda > Cirolanidae > Bathynomus > Bathynomus jamesi. The sequence goes on from JAJOZX010015208.1 coordinate 28,272, forward strand.
TAATTAAGCTATGCAATTGTAAGTGTTCGACTATACATTCCCTAATTGTCGATTATAGTAGCTTACTTACAACAGACGTTAAATTGATTGGCCTATAATTTCCCGCCGCACCTTTATTGCCTTTCTATAAAACAGGTGTTACATTTACTAACTTGAAATTATCTGGTACGCACTATTCAGAAATAGACGCATTAAAAATCTTTGTTAACGGCACAACAATGCTTTCTTTTAATTCTTTTAGTTGTATGGGATATATGAAATCCCGCCACAGTGATTTAAGCATTTTCATTTTGCAAATATAGTGCAGTACCTCCCTTTCATCACAACAATATTATCTAAAGTATTACCATTATCGAAAGGTATTTTGTCTATTACGGTAGGGATATTCGTTACATCTTCTATTGTTAAAACTGACGTAAAAAATTCGTTTAGCAGAGTAGCCATTTCATTGTTCTCGAAAACTTGCTCGCCGTCAGATTTTTTGAACGGTCGCAAGACGCTTTGTCTGGTTCCTCTTGTTAACGTATTGAAAAAATCGCATGGGGGTTTTCTTTGCCGTCACGAGGTATGGAAATTTCAAAATCGTGATTGGACTTTTTTATTACGCTTTTCGCTTCACGCCTGAAAGATATATAATTGTTTCGTAGCCACAAATTGTCTTTATCGCATTTATGTAGCCTATGAGCCCTATCTTTACTCTTTATAAAATTCCCTACTCTAGAAGTAAACCACAAGGGCTTGTTATTTACTTTGGCACACTTAATCTTGTACGCTACACATTCCTCATTTATAGTCCTAAACACTGTTTCAAACGAGTCCCACATTATATTTGCGTTGGAGGTCCCCATTACGTTTTCACATTCGACGCGTGAAAAGTCATTTCTAAATTTACAAAAATCTTCCCGCTGGAAGTCAGGAATTTTAAACGAGTTAGCTGGTTTCGAGTGACTTACCGAGAGGACAAACTTTGCCACATTGTGATCGCTATTGCTTAACGGTTCTATTCCTTGAAGATCACTGTAAGCCTATCATCCATAGTTGTTATTAAATCTAAGATACTGTCCAACCTCGTAGGTTCCCCAACCTTTTGAATAAGATAGTTATCCTCAAGAAAATTGAATAAACAGTTACCTTCCGCGTCTCTTTGCAATGTATCGTAATTCAAGTTAGCGCAATTAAAGTCATCCATAATTAAGGCCTGTTCACTACCTATTATTCTCTTAAGTTCACGATATAACGCTTCGTCCGTATCAGCAGTTTGATTAAGGGCCAAGGGGCCTATATAAAACGGTAACCAGAAGTTTGAACTCGCTCAATTTAAGTTCTGTTATAGTCGAAACTATCGGTTCTGGAATTCTGTGTTTTAATTCTATAGCATTCGCAATATTATCTTTGATATACAACATAACCCCTCCTCCTCGCCTACTTATTCTGTTTTAACAAAAAGTCTATAACCTCTATTTTGTTACTCTCCAACAAAATCACGTGTTTCAGTGCTAAGCCACGATTCATTTATCGCAATTAAATCACAGTCTTTGCAAGCAGTTAAAGAAAAAAATTTGTTTATTTTGTTTCGTTGGCTACGAGCATTTAAAGATAGAACCTTGAAATTGTTTGTTAAAACCGCGTTACCTTCGCGCGCGCATATTATATATATATATATATATATATATATATATATATATATATATATATATATATATATATGCATATTATATGCATTATATGCATATATAATATATATATATATATATATATATATATATATATATATATATATATATATATATAGGGTGAACCAAAAGTAGGTGGACAGTAAATGATAACGTTTATTTTGAGAATACATATTTAATTTTTTTGTATACTATAATACAAAATAAAATTTAAATAAATTTAGTTATAATATTTAATATAATAAAACACAAACACCATAGTTATAATGAACACCATAGTTATAATACAGTGCCCGCGAAAAGTATCCGATCACTCAAGAAAATACAATATTTTCCCTTGATATTCAGAGACACGTAATTCACTTTCTATTTGTTCTAGTGACATCTGGTAACTTTGAGGTTGCTCGCTGATATGAGAGCTATCCAACGCATTCTCAAATTAGTGTTCTGGTAGCCTTCGTTGCGGGTGGCTGTGTCTCAAATTTGTCAGATTTCACTGTTTGTGTAAATTTCTTGATTTTTTTTTTTTTTACAGAAAGTGGTGTAAATAAAATTTATATATAATGTGTGCTAAAAAACAACTTAAGAGTGATTGTCGAGGTGCTATTGTTGCTTTGCATGCATGTGGGAAATCACAGAGACAGATAGCTAAGGAATTAAACATATCCCAAAGTACCGTTAATTTATGGGTTTCACGGGCTAAGAACAATGGTGGCCTAACCACGCCAGTCCCTAAAAAACGATCTGGCAGACCGAGAAAAACAAATTCGCGAACAGACAAACTTATGAAACGTTTAGTATTGAAAAACCCAACAATAACTGCGAAAAAATAAATTTAATATGAATAATTTGTTATCTGGTGTTTCTGAACGAACTATCCAGGAGCGGCTCCAAAAAGAACTCGGATTACCATCTCGCCATGCTGCTAAGAAACCGTTCATTAATGAAAAAAATGCGTAAAAAACGTGTCGCATTTTGTAAAAAATACATTCATTGGACTGTTGATGACTGGAAGAAGGTTTTATTTAGCGATGAGTCGACATTTTTGACATTCAGAAGTTGTCCAAAAAAGGTTCGCCGGCCTATTGGCTCAAATAGGATGGACCCTAAATACACCCTAAAGACAATGAAACACCCTCCAAGTGTGATGGTTTGGGGTTGTTTCGGTTACTATGGGCGTGGAAACTTATATTTTCTTCCGAAGAACACAACTATGAATGGTGCACGGTATTTAGCAATGCTACAGGATAAACTTCCAATGGCAATGGCAATCCAAAGGACAAAAACATACATGCATGATGGTGCACCATGTCACAGGGCCAAAATAGTGACAAAAATGGATTACTGACAATAAATTTGATATTTTGGATTGGCCTGGTAATAGTCCAGATCTCAATCCGATAGAAAATCTGTGGCTAATAATAAAAAATAAGGTTGAATGCCACGACACTGGCTCAGTCGAAAAATTACAAGAGGCCATCAAAAAGGTATGGTGCAAGGAAATATCAGTGGAAGTTTGTCAAAACTTGATTAAATCCATGCCAAAACGTCTAGAACAAGTCATCCAAACCAAAGGACAGATGACAAAATACTAATATAAGGTTAGTATACATTTAAACATTGTTTTTTATGTAAAAAATACAAATTTCAAGGGTGATCGGATACTTTTCGCGGGCACTGTATAATATAACACAAACCGTATTCAACCTACTGTCCACCTACTTTTGGTTCACCGTGTATATATAGGGCGGGTCGATTTTGCACATGTTTTGAAATCGCAAGGTGAATAAGTGCCCAGTAGTTAGGTTTGGTTGAGAAATGAACCCAAAAATTTTTTTAGAGCAAACGGATAAGGGCCTGCTTGCGGATTTGCAATTTAAGTTTGTTATGGTTTTTGACCCAATTTTCGTCATACGCGATAGGTAAACTCGTCATTTTTGAAGACATAATAGTAACTAATTATAGATGTAGCAACTCTATATCATTTTCTATCCCAAGAGGAGACAATGCCTAATGTATATCATGTTTTAAGTGTAAAATGATAAAATTTCGTTGAAAAACATGCATTTTTGCTAATTTATTCACATATTTTGGCTACAAAACTTGAAAAAATACTTTCAAAAGGTGATAAATCCAAAAAAAATCACATGTTCTCATGTAAAAAGAAAAACTATTCATATAAATCATCTTAAGATTGAGAATAATGTCCTTTTGACATAAATGTGGGACGCATCTTCCTGCTCAGTACTTTAGTAAGGATACATCTGTGACGAGTTTCGAACCCGTACACGGTATGGGAAGCCTCTGTCACTAATTTCACACTCCTCTCAACACTCTGAGAGTGAGAAGGCAAGTCTGGAATGTCTGGCTTAGTGTTAGTGTCCATGAATGACTGGATTTCTTCATCAGATAGGCGCTGTGTGGTAGGTGGTTCCATGACATCAGGGTCAGTGAGGTCGATGAGCTCATGCCAGTGATTTGCATTCCAATTCACCTGGGGAATTTTCTTCCCTGCTTCCTGGTTGCTCTCCATTCTATAAATGAAAAATGAAAATGAAAATATAAATGAAAATATAAATATGAATATAAATAAAAATGTAAATGAAAAATAGTACTCAAATATTGCCGTTTCAATAATACAAACAAATTACCCACTTAAAGTGACAATTATAATATTTTTTCCATATTTTTTGGAGAATAACAGCTTTGGCAAAAAAAAAAAAAATTACAAGAAGCGCAAAATTTACCTGTGTCTGAGAGTGAATATAGTCTGAAGCCCAAGATTCCTGATTCTGTCTTCATCATCTTTCACCATGGCATAGAGGATGTTCTCAGGTCGGAGGCAGAAAACATTACCCTGGATGTTCTGCTTTACAATGCGTTTCACATCATCAAATGGAATCAGCCTCAGTCAGCTGATAGCAGAGAAGAGGATGCGAGGAGAATCATGCAGCTTAGAGGATGCCTTTATCTCAAACCATGCAGGAGCATAAACTCGAACAATGTAATGGACCAACTTTTTCAAATTCAGGTTTGGTCTGTTGTCTCTTGTGTACAAACAAAGAAGTCGTTAAGTGGACCAATCTTCCAAGCAGCCCATCTGTCATCTACTCTTCCTGATCCGATTCCTCTGCAATACTCATACAGAAGCCTTTGATCATGACTGAGGCCTTTCAGTACTTCCTCTGGAATGTACCCTTCAATGATTGGAGTTTCCACAGCTTCAAACTGTACCTGAGGTTCATCATGGATATCTTCTGCGCACCTTTGCCCAAAGGGCCCGCTGAAACTTCTTGGGCCAGTTGTCACTCCATCCATTTTTTTGAAAAGAGCTTTTAATGGGAGTTCATTCTGATGCAGTGCGCAACCAATAGTGTGCAGTTTCCTCCCCAGAGTTTCTTCAAGTTTTATCACTAAACCACTTTTCCAGCCAGTGTTGGTTGCGGTATTATCAAGAAGAATGGCTCGGATACTTTCAAGGCTATTATATTCTTCAAGAACACTGAATATCTCCTGAGCAAGGACCTCACCAGTGGCGCCTATAACAGGAATTGTTCTGTGGGTCAAGTAGGGGCCAGGAGATTTTCCATCTTCATAGGTGAAGGTGAGGTGATGTTCTGCGTCAATACACTTTCTGAGAACAGCTTCCCCTTCAGGTGTCTCTATTTCTTTGTAAGTCATGGTATTCTCGTCAACCTTCCCATCCACACCAACACAAATGAGCTGTTTTTTTCTCTGATTCCACACCCTCACTAACTACCCTATTTTAGGCTTTGGCCCTGTCTAATTTGCACTTGTCAATCATGATGTGATTGATGTCAACTTCAGGTCTCAGTAGGTGTTTGATGTCATGGAGCAAGGCATTCCCAAGAGTTGCGCCCAGATTTGAGGAACATTCACCTCTGACAAGTTCCATAGTATATGAGAAACTTTAAAAGGCTGTAGTCTCCTGAAGGCCTCTTCCTAGGCTGCCATTCATCTTCTCCTTCCTGAAAATAAATGGAAAATATTAATGCGTTTTCTGTTTATTTATTTATTTATTTATTTAATTTATTTATTTTTATTTATTTATTTATAATTATATATAATTAATATAAATAAAAGGAAACTAACCTCGCCACCAGATGAACTGCTTGTAAGTCCAGGCAACTCTGTAGGCTGCATGAAAGATCCTACTAGCTCAACTTCCTCCTGAGGTAGTACATGTTGCTGTCCTTGTTTGGCCTTCCTGTCTCTTTTGGCAGCAGCTGTGTCCACTGAAGACAGCTGGTATGCACCCTTAGGACCTGTTTTGGATCGCTGATCACGAAGGTATGCTCTTTCTTCAAGTGGCACCTTTGCATTTCGAGGGCAAACACACATGATGTGTTCTTGTGTACACTTGTCCTTCTTACAGTATACTCTTGAATCACTGCAAGGCAAAATATCCAAAGAACAGGAACAGGAAGAAATATCAAAAAGTTTGTCCAAGTTAGCATCCAGATTTCGCTTGACACTTGCCTTAGCATGCTTGCGATTAATGTTTTTCACAAGAGTGAGTAGGTCTTTAACCTTTCTGTCAATGGATTTGTCATTAATCAAAAGCAGCCTTGGATTCACTGAAGACCAAATGGATTTTAAATCCTTGCTAACTTGCTGCACTAAGGCCCAAAAATCTGCGCCAGGGTTAGCATGATTAAGGTCATAATAGTATTGAATCAGTTGCCTGTAAGTGCTTGGTTCGGTCATTAATAATTCACAAGGACCACCTCCATACTTTTCTTCACTTTTCTTTCGGGTCAGGTGTCTTGTTTTCGTTTTCGGCATTATTTACACCGGAAAATCTGAGACATAATGAAAAGTGTTAATGCGAATAGCAATATGTAAGAAATAAGCGTGAACGGTCACAGGAAATATAATATTTTACCATTATTTTTTAATAAAGATGCATAATTAATAATTATATAAAAATACAAGCAAAACGTTCATATTTATGCTTATAAAAACAAGTTAATAATTTTGGGTTTGCTTTGTTTTGGTTGCGCGTATGCCGCATACGGGATTTTACGCATGAAGCGACAACAGAAAAAATTAAAAACTTAAAAGCTAAATTCGCATTCTGATCTTTTATCAAAATGCATTTCTTTGTGATTTTCACATTTCATAGATGAAACGACAACTACTGGATGTTTATTCGCTTTCTGGTACCAATTTCGACCAACCCTATATATATATATATATATATATATATATATATATATATATATATATATATATATATATATACACACACGCCAAATCCTACAAATGAATTGAGACGTCGTACAATTGTGCGACACAGAATACCGTATTTCCCGGCGTATAACGCGCACTTTTTTCCCCCAAAATACCCTCCAAAAATCATGTATATGTTAAAATTAACTCGTTAAAATTGTACATGTGAAGTGAGGTAGGAGATATATTTTTTCCTAAATTTTTATTTTCCTAAATTTTTATTTTCCTAAATTTTCTCTTCAAAATTAGGGTGCGTGTTATACGCCGGGAAATATGGTATATACACTTATTAATTTTTAACAGCACACTTCGGTGGTGTAGTGGTTAGCGTAGCTGACTACGAATCCACCGGCCCCGGGATCGAGACCCGGTGACGGCAGCCGGCGCGCAGCAAAACCCAGGTGTTTATCCTTCCACACAATAAAGAAATTGGTTGGTAGATAAATGGATACCCAGGGTGGCATAGTGGTTAATACGCTGGGCTGCTGTGGTGCGTCGTTCGGAGCCCACGTTAAACTGTAGGTCTAAGGTGGAGTGAAAAGCATGACCTTCGCCAGAATGAACAATTCGGGCGGAAGCAAACCAAATGTTATTAAAAATTATATCCCGTTAAAGTTCATAGAATGACGTCACACAGACACATACTTATATACAAATATTTTATATTTATTTTTAATTTTGTTTTTTAACTAATTTATTTGGGTAATCTTGATCACTAACGTTCATGGCATGACGCATGAACACGCACATGTAATTGATTTTATTTTTATTTTTATTTTTCCCATTTTTATCGTTCATCAGAATCGTCCCCATCCCTCCATTACCCTCATTTTTTCCCCCTTATGACCATCCTCCTTTTCTTATACCACTTCCCTTTACCAAACCATTGTTTACACAGTCAAACCAATTATTTACAAAGTTGTAATTAAAATTTGCTCTTTTTCCCTTTTTTCCTCTCTTTTTCCACTCGCCCCCTTTTTCTGTTTCCACGCGTTTCCTCTCTTCCACTCTTTTCCTCTTACCCCACTCTCCCTTTTCCCCTTGTTTCCATGGCAACCACTCGAACTAAATACCAACATACTACTGAAACTGATAAAACGCAAGGTCACTCATTGCAGGAAGAGTTTTTCTCCTCATAATGATGAAAACCATGAGTCAAGTGCTTGAAGCTGGTTTGAATAACCTAGAACTAAGGTATTATTAATTTTGTATTTATTTTAAAGTTTTTAAATAATGCTTTAAAATGAAAGCTTATACTCTTCAATCCATGGAAAGTTAAATTGTATTAATATTATCTATAATTTTATTTAATTATTAATTTTATGTATTTAAATATATTTGAATCAAATACTCTTGAGTTTGGTGCAGTTTAAACAAACGCAGTCACAGTTTGCATTGGTAATCAATTCTCTATTGATATTGCAACGATTTTAATATTACTTTTGCTGATTTACCCCGAGATAAAGCTGTAAATTTGTAATATAATCCTTTATCGTGTGGATTACCTTATGAATTCCTAGTTTACACAGGCCAAGTATGGGCAAAAAACTGGATATTTCCGATGCAAAGAAGCGAGGCCAAGGGAAAGTACAGTATTTATAAAAGAAGGCTACAGTCAAAGGCAAGTGACAGTCCGACTAAAGATAGTTCAGTCAGCGTTATCCAATATAAATTTAGTTGAAATAAATTGCATATAAAGTGTAAAGGAGTTCATTCCTTTAATTGAAAATGTATGAAGAATAGTCATATTTGGCTCGAATTGACTCTTTTGGTGTGTCACTAAACTTTCTACAAGGATTTTTCATTAACGGCTGGAAATTTTTTTGGAAACTTAAGTGGGGAGACTTTCAGGCCTAGATGTTTATAAAACTACGAAGAAAAAGTATCCCCCAAGATACTGGAACGAAAACTGATTTCTAGCCACCTTTTAGCTCCTGGCGTATGGCCTATTTTCAATTTCCCAGTTTTTAAGAATTTTCCCGGTGAATGTCATTACACTGACGTTGTTTTATAGCTCCTGAGTAGGAATGTATAGACTGAGCAACTGAATACGTTTACTTTCTGAATAATTGATTTTATCATATTTTGCTGGGAACTTTTCCATTCAACATTATCATAGACACACAAAAAAATATACACATAAACAGGACAAGTCATAAGTTACGAGCCGCAAAACGACCCTTCCATATGGTCCTCATTTGTAACGTACTTTAGGAGCTTCATTATTTTTTATGGGCTTTATTTATACTATATTTTTTTCACACCTGATTAACATACGAATATAAATCATTAAAACTGACTTCGCTCAACTTGCTTATTGATGCCTTTTTTTCTCTCTCTCGTACTCTTTTGAATGCCTGGTTTTAATTTTCCATGTCACTAATACTGTAGATCTACAGTATATAATAGTCTCAAAATTTCTTTATAAGAAATATATGAGGGAGGTCTATAAATTATGACCCACTTGAGTCGTGGTTTTCTAACTGACTTCCCTCACTGGAAATCTTGCAATTCTTTCAGGAGATAAATTACCAATTAAAAAAAAAGGATAACGAAAGAAATAAATTAGTTAGCAGATGTATTTCTAAACAGAGGCTCGTACGCACACGTGTAACACAGCATGTACGAATTATATAACGGCAAATTTCACTTTATTGCTCAATTTTTATTTTTATTTTATTCGTCTTATTATGGATATAAACCCTTCTTCCAAAATACATAAATAAAGATATATGCAACTGATTGTAAGAAGTGTCCATCAGTAATATCAATCTATTTTCTTACTCACCTAACTAATTGGGAATCAAATACTTCTATGTTTATGATATGAGTTCCCCTCATAATTTAACTTCTTTCATTTACCTTAAATTGTTACTGTTATTTCTCCTCATACTAAAAATAAGTGTAACTTTCAGTACACTTTAAAAATTTTATTGTGCTCTACATGATTTCATTCTCTAAAATACCCACTTTCTCGCACATTCTTTCAAATCCAATACGTGCCCATCCCTTGGGCCGACCGATTTTCTGAGTATCAATTTTATTGACAGATTCGCAACTCTGATCTCTCAACGACCATAACACTAAACCGAATGATGATTTCTTATCAGTGTTAATGTTTTTCATTAGAAACCTTGCCGAACATCATGATGACCTCAAAAACACACAAACTTTAATTAAAATTAGATTTTCATGTAATTATACCACAAAAAACTTTCATACAGTATCCATATAACATCTTTCCCTTAGATTTTACGCAGAGAAAGAAGAGGCGGCGGCATTCAAATTTATGTAAAAAATACCATAAAATGCACAAAAATTTATTTATTCTGTACTGTAAAACCTCGCATCGAAACATGCGCGATAAATCTTACTTTTGACAAAACTGCTATAAACATACTGGCAGTATACAAACCACCTAACAGTAATGCAGAAAACACAAGTCTGCATTTCAAACCAAAGTAGATATTTTATTTCTATTACGTGATCTTATACAATTTTGCCATGCTGATTTCAAATTTCACAACCATTTTTATGTATCATTTCAGGGTTTTTCACAAAATATAAGTCAGATATATTCATACAGGGTGTCCCGTAAGTCTGGACCCATAGGGAAAAATAATAAAATTACAAAATAGTCCAAAAATTTATTATAATATATTTTTTTATTATTTTATTATTATTTTTATTATTTTTTATTATGATCTTACTCCGCTGGAGTTTTATTGTGGGGCCACTTGAAAGCCAAAGTGTACGAGGTCAAACTTCAGAACATTTTCCACCTTAAAGCACGCATTGTGGAGGCGTGTCAAGAAATTTCTGCGACTGTGATTCAGAAAGTGCTGTCGCAGTGGAGATTGCGTCTTCAACTATGTGTGCGACACAACGGCGGGACACTTTGAACAGATTATGTAATAAATTTTTGGACTATTTGTAATTTTATTATTTTTCCTATGGGTCCAGACTTACGGGACACCCTGTAGTATGTATTAAACAACTAAATTTCCAAGAGTACTAAATTATAAGAAATACAAAGACAATACCTTTCAAAGTAAATTCATCTTTGATACTAATAGATCAATCATGATTGATCAGTAGGAGAATATCGTCGTTTTTGCTTGCTTCTTGTGCTGCATTTTTTCCGAGCCGTCCCGTTTCAGAGACCAGCAGTAGTCTGCCATCATGTTGACATCCCACCTTCCTTGGTATCTTTTTTCCATAGTCTTGATAGCCTGGTGGAACCTTTCTCCTAATTCTTCACTCACACTATCCAAGTTTTCAGGAAAATAGTCAAAAATACAAACTGGGTGGTAGGTATTTGCCAGAAAACTGTACGTGATGAGAAAAAATGGATGTGATTTTGGATTCAGCACACATGAATGATAAAAAACAGTTATATATGTGAAACATCAGATGTGTTGCATACAGTGTGCAATCATCTCTGAAGAGCTCGACTCTTTCATCTTCGGCTATTTTAGCCCTTTACCGCCGAAAAAGACGAATTGGTAACGTTTCAAATACACACATTCATAACTTAATCCTACATTAAGGGTAATGTAGGCGGTAAAGGGTTAATATAGATTTAATGAAAATAGAGACAGACTGCGTTCTCAGACCATTATGGAACACAGTTATCAACCAAAGATATAAGACCTACGCAACAAAACCAACACGCCTCCATACTGACCTTACCAAATCATTATCGTCCACATATGGCTGGTATAGACACACAATACATACATGGCACAAGGATACTCCTTGCAGGCATAACTGACCACGTCCCATATTAATTCACACTCAAAACAAGGACAAACACCTAAAGTATGCAAATATTAAGTTCAGGAAAATGGTATAATAAGCTTAATAAATTCAAAAGGAAGTTATGCACAAGAAGTTTCGACTTCATTGACGACCCACATATACAGTAGATATAAGATACTAAATTTGTAAAGTTTCAGGAAACACTATGGTCTGCGTTTAATGAATCCTGTACAGAGAACAAGCTTTTACTGGCTTAGGAGCTAATTATAATATAAAGAGGAGATTGAATACACCAATCGAACCAGGGAAGTACTCCGGGGAGGGGACGTTAGACAGAAGATAGGGAGTGCTGAAACTCCCGTTCTCCTGTCACTGTTCTCCTTAGCTGATCTTTTTCCGTGTCTCATCTGCCCTGTCAGCAGTCCAGCATGCTCTCAAACACACACTTCTCTCCCTTTTTCTCACTACATATATATGCATTTTACAAACGACTAATCTTTCAAAATTAAAAAATGAAATGGCATCAACTTCTGGCTGCTCATTACCGATACCGGGAATACAGACCCGGGCAGTGGGGCTGGATCTGCTACCGCCCATTCGAGATGTTCTGGGCCTCTGCCTGATTCACTTTTCATTAATTTCTGCAACATTCGTGGCCTTTCCTGAAATGTTCAGTCTGTTGAACTACCACCTCTCCTCCTCTAAACCTCATCTTTTTTTCCTCACTGAAACTCGGGTGTCTTGACGACTGACAGCAACACCTCTTCTGTACCCTCTTACTTTATACTCAATTTCACTCCAAAGGTGGCTGTTGCGCATATGTACGCAATGACCTAACTTGTTCTCGTATTCCCAAACTCGAATCTTCCGAATTCTATACCCTCTGGTTACGGCTTACATGCCAATCTCAAAGTAAATACATCTGCGCTGTTTACCTTTCTCCTAATTCTACTGACTATCGAAAACTCTTTGACTACCTCACTTCCAAAGTGGAATACATTCTATCTCGCTCTCCCTTTGCTGAAATCTCCATTTCACGAGATTTTAATGTTCACAACCACCTTTGGCTTTCCTCCCATTTCACTAACATCTCTGGTGAACTAGCTTACAACTTTTCTATCCTAAATGACCTTGAGTAGATTTTTTTTTATGCAGGAAGAATGGGCCAAGGGCAAATGCCCTCAAAAGCGCCCCCCCCCCATAGAAGAAGAAGAGCCAAAATCAAGGTCCGGGGTTTTTGAGATGCCTAGACACTCTGCGTTTGAAAGATGGGAGGTTATAGGGGGAAAGATGGATTGAGGAAGATTGTTACAGAGTTGACCGGTTGAGTAGATGAAAGACTGAAAATACCGATTAACCCTTGCATTAGATAGTTGGGCAGAAAAGGAATGAAAAAGTGTAGAAAGTCTGGTACTGCGAAGGAGGCATGCAGTTAGAGAGTTCAGAAAAACAATGTCCGTTATAATAGCGATAGTAAAGAGAAAGTGAGGCAACATTGCGGCGAAGAGAGAGAGAGTAAAGATAACATTGGGGAACAAAAGAAATTTTTTTTCTTGGTGCCTGAGATTTTAGACCTTATTCTGGATATTTTCATGCCACTGATTCAGAAAATATCATCCATTTTGTTCTAGCAGCTCTAGTTTTTGAGATATTGCATACTACGTCATTACCTACTTTATTACCCTTCTGGAACGGTATTATGAGTTGCTCGTAAATCTAAATGCATCTGTATAATTAAATTGTAGCTATGATTTTGCTGATGTTGCTGTTTTGCATGTGCATTGTACATGTACTAACGTGAATTCTTTCCTGTTACAGGTGTTGACATGGCTTCATCACGAAGAAAGAGTTTTAAATCATCCAGATGTGTTTTGTTTTATCTGCGGAGAGTACACGTTCATTGAACAGAGAAAAACTATTACTGATTTTGTGAAAAAAGCTTATTTTGCCTATTTCAAAGTACAACTAGGGGACCAAGATAAGCCATGGGCTCCTCATGTGTGTAAAACGTGTACGGAGCATCTGCGGCAATGGACCAACGGAAAGCGGAGTGCCTGAAATTTGGTATACCAATGGTATGGAGAGAACAGAGAAACCACAGTGATGACTGTTACTTTTGTTTGGTGAATATAAAGGGCATCAATGGACGTAACCGGAGTAAATGGACGTATCCTGACATAGACTCAGCTAGACGGCCTGTTTCACATTCAGATGAGCTACCTGTCCCATCATTCAGCCATCTTCCAGAGCTCCCTCAAGAAGATGATGAATCTGCTACTGACAAAGAAAGCATATGTGGGCAAAATGACAGTGATTTCGAAGGACCGTCATCAGTTGCAGAAGGTTTTAGTCAACACGAATTAAACGACCTCATAAGGGACTTAAGTCTTTCGAAGAAATCGTCTGAATTGTTAGCTTCCAGGCTGGGAGAAAAAAAATTTACTGCTGCCGGGAACCAAAATCACGTTATATCGCGACAGAGAAAAGGATTTACTGCCCTTCTTCTCAAAAGAGAACGATTTAGTTTTCTGCAACAATGTGCGCGGATTGCTGATGAAAATGGGCATATCGGAATACACACCAAGTGAATGGCGGTTATTCATAGATAGCTCCAAACGGAGCCTAAAATGTGTTCTTCTACACAACGGCAACAGATACAGATCAATCCCAATTGGTCACTCAGTCGGTATGAGAGAAGAGCACGGGACAGTCGCCCTAGTCCTAGAAAAGATATCATACCGAGACCACCAATGGGTGATCTGTGTGGATCTGAAGATGGTGAATTTTCTCCTGGGCCAGCAGAGCGGGTACACCAAGTATCCGTGCTTTATATGTCTCTGGGACAGTAGAGCTAAAGATGAACACTGGGTGAGAAGACAGTGGCCTCTGAGAGAAAACATGGTGGTTGGAGAAAAAAATATCATCAAAGAAGCTTTGGTTGACAGAGAAAGGATCATATTGCCACCACTGCACATCAAACTAGGTTTGATGAAACAATTTATAAAGGCTTTGAACAGAGATGGGACGTGTTTTGGCTACATATGTAGAAAATTTCCTGCGCTGAGCATGGAAAAGCTGAAGGCAGGTATTTTCGATGGACCGCAAATCCGGGAACTCATGAAAGACCCGCGTTTCCAAGATTCAATGGACAACATTGAGGCACGTGCGTGGTCATCGTTTAGTATGGTATTGAAGAATTTCCTTGGGAACTATAAGGCCGATAACTACGGTGAACTAGTGGAGAATATGCTCTCTTCTTTTTGTAAACTTGGCTGTAAAATGAGCATCAAACTGCATTACCTCCACAGTAATTCATGGTGGAATTAGTTGACATAAAACGCAGTGTACGTGAGGTAGCGGATAGACTTGCAACGCTTGATGAGGGCAGGGTTAGGGCTACGGTTGACGGAAGCCGAACCAATACTAACGTTGAAGACGTTAGTAATTTGAAGGGTGAGGTGCGTAACTTAGTTTCTAGTTTAGGTAGCTTGTCGGGAAGGTTAGATAGAGTGAGGAAGAGGTTAAGGTTAGTCCGAGAGTAGTAGATAGCGAGGGATTTAGAGAGGTTAAGGGTGGAGCTAGGCCGCGTACATTAGGTGATAGGAATCCCCCCCCTATCGAGGTTTCGAACCCTTTCGCCCATTTGGAAAGGGACGTGAATGAGGGGGAAACTATTTTAATTGGGGACTCTTTAGTGCGCCACACATGGACAAAGAGTTCGTTAAACGGAATCCAACCAATAGGAGGAGGGTCTGTCTCCCAGGGGCCAGGGTTGACAGAGTTAGAGACGAAGTGGATAGGGTTGACGTTGCTTCCCGTCACTCAATGTTGGTGACGATGGTAGGAGGCAACGACTCGTATAGGCCCGATACGAGAGTGCCTGACCTTTTGGAGAGATATAGGGGGTTAATTAGGTCCCTGAAGGCGAGGTCAGATAGGTCTTTAGTTCTAGGTATTACCCCTAGGCACGGTTGGGTCTTAGAATTACGTCCAAAACAATATTTTTGAATAACAAATTAGAAGAGATTTGTGCTGAGGAAAGTGTACCCTTCGTAAAGCTGTGGTCCGAATTCAATGATCCTAGCCTTTTTATAAAAGATGGGGTGCATTTTAATGAAATAGGTAATGCTAGGCTAGGTAGGTTAATAGACGAAAACGTGCGAAAGCTGTATAGGTCGAAGCCTTCTTTAAACGTTGTGGGTCCGGGAAACGCGGGCCCGACGTGATAAATAGTTTAAAACGCGGGCCCGTGGTAAAAAATAACTTAAACGTCTTTTATTGCAACGCGCGTAGTATTAGAAATAAATTAAATGAATTTAAGGCGGTAATTTATTCCGGCAACTATGATATAGTTGCTATCACTGAAACTTGGTTAAATACCGTGACTCGGGACTTGTTGGGGGAACTTGATATACCGGGTTTTAAATCTTTACTAATGATAGGTTACATAGATTTGGAGGCGGCGTTTTGCTGTACATTCGTAATTCCCTTAGGGCTATCGAGGTTAAGTTAGATTTTCCGGCAGCAATTAATGCGATCTGTGTTGAAGTTAGGGCGCGTAGTATTAGTTTTAATTTTGTGTTGTTTATAGACCTCCCGTTCAACCCCTCGATATAGATACTAGATTTTACTCACTTCTTGGTAATTTTATTGACAATCGGAATAGTATAATTGTCGGAGACTTTAACTGCCCTAATGTTAATTACGAGAATTTTACGGGTAATGAAGAGGGTTTGAGACTGGTTGAGTTTATGGACGATAACTTTTTACGACAGATAGTTACCGAACCAACGCGCGGTGATAATATCTTAGATTTGGTGATGACGAACGGCGAGAATATAGTCGAAGGTTTAGAAGTAGGCGAGAGTTTAGGATGTAGCGATCATCAAATTCTTAGGTTTAAGTTATTGATAGAAAACACACAGGATAGTAACGTAATAGAAGTCCCTGATTTTCGTAGGGCTAATTTTGATAGTTTTGCTGATAGGATGAGAGTAGTGGACTGGGATAACTTATTTATGGGTAATGATACAAATTTGCGTTGGGTGGCGTTTAAAGAAAGTTTTAGGAATATTGAAAGGGAGTTTATTCCTCGTAGGCCCAAGCGCGTTAGAAATCGTGGTAGGCCGAAGTGGTGGACTAGGGAATAGGCGAGTTCATAAACGAGCGTAATAGAGCGTATAGACTTAACAAGCGCAATGGCCAGGTAGCTAACTTTAATAGATATATCGAGCTTAGACGTCAGGTTAAAAGATCAGTTAGGAATGCCAAGCGTAATTTAGAGATAGTTATAGCTGCGGATAGTAAACATAATCCAAAAAAGTTTTTTGAATACGTAAATAATCGTAAGCCGGTAAAAGATAACATAGGCCCTCTAGTGGATGTAAATGGCGCTTTGGCTTCTGACGCTCAGGCGATGGCGGGTATTTTCAATAACTTTTTTGCGACAGTTTTTACCGTAGAAGACGTAAATAATGTCCCCGACGTTGACGATATCGTTCCATTTAGTAGCGAGACTATTTTAGATGAAATAACTGTTTACGAGGCTGAGATTGCGCATTATATCGATAGGCTAAAAGTTAGCAAGGCTCCAGGCCCTGACGCTTTTTATCCAGACATTTGAAAGATTTGAAAGACGTTATCGTAGGCCCCTTACGAAGATTTTTAATCAGTCACTCGAAACGGGGATTATTCCTGAAGACTTCAAATTAGCTAACGTCACGCCTATTTTTAAAAAAGGCGACCGCGCGGTAGCTAGCAATTATAGGCCCATTAGCTTAACGTCAATTGTCGGTAAACTTTTGGAATCCGTAGTTAGGGATCGTATTATCGATCACTTAGAAAGTAGGTTTGATTAATAGTAGTCAGCACGGGTTTCGACGCCATAGGTCTTGTTTAACTAATTTGTTAGAATTTTATAACGAAATAGTGCGCGAATACGATAGGCATAGGGCAGCTGACGTTATTTATTTAGATTTTAAAAAGGCGTTCGATACAGTTCCGCATAGGAGACTAATTGCGAAGGTTAAAGCGCACGGTATACGCGGTCAGGTAGCTAACTGGTTAGAAGAATGGCTTCGTGCTAGGAGGCAGAGGGTCGTAGTTAATGGTAGTGAATCGGGGTGGTTAGATGTAGGTAGTGGTGTCCCACAGGGTTCAGTGTTAGGCCCATTGTTATTCGTAATTTACATTAACGACATAGATGTAGGATTGACTAGTAACGTGTCAAAATTCGCGGACGATACTAAAATAGGCGGTAAGGTTGTTAACGAGGACGATAGAAATAGGATCCAAGACGATGTAGATAGGATTATGGAGTGGACGGATAAGTGGCAGATGCAATTTAACGTAGATAAATGTAAAGTTTTGCATATAGGTTCTCGCAACAATAATTACGTGTACACGATGGATGATAGGGAGTTAGCGAGCGTTGACGAGGAAGTAGATTTAGGCGTACGCGTAACTAAAGATTTAAAGGTTAGGAACCAGTGCCTGGAGTCTTGCGCAAAAGCTAATAGGATGTTAGGCTTCATAGCGCGTAATTTCGAATTTAAATCGAAGGATATTATATTGCCCCTTTACAAGTCCCTAGTCAGGCCTCATTTAGAATATGCCGTTCAGTTTTGGTGCCCGTACTTGCGTGAGGATATTGATAGGTTAGAAAGGGTTCAGCGTCGTGCCACGAAACTTATTCCGTCATTGCGCAATAAGCCTTATGAAGATAGGATTAAAGTTAGACTTGTATTCACTCGAAACTAGGAGATTAAGGGGGGAGCTTATTGAAGTTTTCAAAATCGTTAATAACATCGATAACGTAAATTTTGACAAATTGTTCACTTTCGATAATAGTAATACTCGCAATAACGGATTAAGTTGCGTGGCAGACGTTTCATTACTAATATCGCTAAAAACTTCTTTACGTTTAAAGTAATTGATAAATGGAATAATCTTCCCGCGTCAGTCGTTCATTCTACCAGCGTTAATGTGTTTAAGAACCGTCTTGACAGACATTTTAAAATATTAACGTTGTTTAAAATTAAAAAAAAGTTAACAACAGGAGCTCTGGTGGTGGTGCTCGAGGATGAGTCTGTTGACGATGAATGCCAGCTTGTGACATGCCAGCGTGTGATGCCAGCAATAAAAAAAAAAAAAAAAAAAAATTAGACTAACACGAATGTAGATGTAGCTCATAGCGTAAACTAACCCACTTTTTGTTTAACTTTACCTACTTTTTTTTTTTTCTTATCCTCCTTACTTTGCATGTCTCTAACTCTTTTCTTGCATGTTTGTAGTTTGCATGGTATGACAGTGAGTTAAGACTGTGTTTGCATGGTTTGTAAGCGTTCTTATTTTACTTCTTTTCATCTTTCACCCCTCTCCTATTCTCCGACTATTTTTCTGACTTGTCGGCAGTGGCCGGCGGATGATGATGGTGAGACTTTTTCCTCTTTTTCTGAATGAATGTTAACCCACGAATGATAGGTGTTGCTCCTTACTTAACCCCTTATTCTCTCTCTTCTCTTAACCCCCTACTCTTCCTTTCTCTCGGGCTAGCCTTAGAGTGGATCTTAGGGTCTTTGTTAGCCTTAGCTTCTGTAGATCTGTAGTCATTTGGATCATTTCCCAGATAACCTCGGTGATCTAAGAGAGGAACAAGGTGAACGATTTCACCAAGAACTAAGGACCATGGAAGAACGGTACCGCGGACGATGGGATACTCACATGATGGCAGATTACTGCTGGAGCATCCAACGCGAATGTCCTGGCACATCTCATCGCAAGAAATCTCAGAAACGCGGTTTATGTGAGATGTCTCAATGAAAGAACTTTTTTTGCCGTTCGTGTCTCAAGCTTGTTTGAATTTAATAAATATTTTTCGTACCTTATGCTTGTTTGATGTTAATACACTATTTTTGCTGACATTCATCATACTTTTGTATTCAATTGACAACAACAGTGATTGCCAGTCAGCAATTATATAATATTATATACATTATATAGAAGTATATATAGATATATATCATATCTTGATAAGCAGAGCTGATGGAGAAAAACTAATGTCATTTTTAGAATCAGCTACCTCAATATACCCAGAAACAGGTCTAACATCTAAGTCACCAAACGTTGTGTTCCCCAGTGATATATAATCAGTAAGTCTTTGATTCCACCCTGTCAAGTACGGCTGTGTGGGTTGAGCCACCCCACACATGAGAAGCATACTCCATACAGGGGCGAACAAAACCCCTGTACAGAGACAGCAACTAAGTGGGGTGAAGAAACCGCGGAAGCGGTACAGCACACCTAACCTCTTAGAAGCTGTTTTGGAAAGAGAGTATGGGTGATCTTTCCAGGAAAGATCACGAGAAAAGGAAACGCCAAGAATGTTAAGAGAAGAGGAAGGACTGAGTTGTGTGTTGTTGAAGGGAAGAGGATAGTTGTGTAGAAGATTGTGATGAGTAGACAGATGGAGGAACTGAGTTTTTGAGGCATTGAAAGCCACGAGGTTTTCTGTGCCCCAATCAGATATAGCAGAAAGATCAGAGGTCAGCTGTCCCATAGCCGTACCACGCGAGTCATGAAGTGACTGCTGTGAGGGACGCTTTGGGAAGCGGGTGAAGTGAAGAGTGGAATGATCGGCACAGGAGTGAATAGGACAGGAAGTGCGAATTAAAAGGTCATTAATAAATAAAAGGAAAAGAGTGGGTGACAGGACAGAACCCTGAGGAACACCACTGTTAATAGCTTTAGGAGAAGAACAGTGGCCATCTACAACCGCAGCTATAGATCGGCCAGAAAGGAAATTAGAGATGAACGCACAGATAGAAGGATAGAAACCGAAGCAGGGCAGTTTCAAAATTAAAGATTTGTGCCAGACTATCAAAAGCTTGCGATATGTCAAGTGCAATAGCAAAAGTTTCACCGAAATCCTGAAAGGAAGATGACCAAGAGTCAGAGAGATATTCAAGAAGATCGCCAGTGGAGCGGTCTTTGCGGAATCCATACTGACGAACTGAAAGAAGATTGTGAAAAGAAAGGTGTTCAAGAATCTTCCTATTAAGGATAGATTCAAAAACTTTGGAGAGGCAAGAAATCAACGCACTTAAAACGATAGTTGGAGGGTTGAGAGCGGTCACCCTTCTTTGGGACAGGCTGAATGAAAGCTAACTTGCAGCAGGAAAGAAAAGTACCAGAGGAGAGACAAAGACGAAAGAGTTTGCCTAGGCAGGGTGTCAGCACAGAAGCACAGTTCTTAAGAACAACAGGAGGAACACCGTCAGGACCGTACGCCTTTCCAGAGTTCAGCCCGGATAGGGCAGAAAAAACATCTTTGGAAGTGATTCTAATTTCAGAATAATAAAGTCGGAGGAAGGAAGAGATGGAGAAACAGCACCGAAATTGTTCAGGGTTGAATTGTAAGCGCAAGTTTGAGCGAAGAGTTCAGTTTTGTCAGAAGAGACGGCAACTGAGCCGTTGGAATGGAAAAGAGGAGGGAAAGAAGAGGAAGTAAATTTGTTGAAGAGGTTCTTAGCTAGATGCCAGAAAGAGCTATAGGTTATTTAGGATAGAAAAGTTGTAAGCTAGTTCACCAGGGATTGTACAGCACTCTACTCGTATCCCCGATCGTCTTTGAGATAGACCTAACATTCTGGATATATTTCTTACCTCTCATCCTTCTTCTTACTCTGCGAAACTTTTTTCTCCATTGGGCTCCTCCGACAACAATTTTATATCTGTTTCCTGTTCTATCGCTCCAATTTGGCCTGTACATATCTCCCCTTTGGTACTTCGGTGCTGCTGATTGGCAAGCCCATAGGTCTTAAACTATCCAATATTTTCAGGTTTAAAGATAAATTCCCTAAAAAGTATTTGCTCAAATGTTGTTTACCAACACACGTGTGACAGCTGTAAAGCTGCGTATATTGGCAGTACACAATTCCAGTTGGAGATTTGCTTTTTCCAACATTTTGGCTTTTCATTTCAAACTAATCGTCCCCTTAGTAACTCACCACAGTTTGCAATTAGAAATCATAGCAACGATAATGATCATCCCTCTCATAAAATATTAACACGAGCCAACAACCTCACAGAGTTAAGAATTTTGGAGTCTTTATACAAGGTGATGCATAAATGTGTTTCATAAATCGCAGGGTGTATTCGTGAGACAAAAGTAAAGAAAGAAGACCATATAAACATTGGTCGAGAAATCCGTAGGTTTCGAGCTATAGCAAACCAGTTTCTCCCCAGAGTGTTGCGGGAGGTGCGCGACCAGGTGGCTCCCCACCTGGCTACAGTCTTCAACAAATCGTTGGAGACAGGCCAGATGCCTGGTGACTGGAGGGAAGCCAACGTGACCCCTATCTTTAAGAAAGGGGATCACGAAAGTCCAGGGAACTATCGTCCCATTAGTCTCACTTCAGTTGTAGGTAAATTATTAGAGGGGATAATAGCGGATAGGATCGTTGATCAGTTGGATTCGTACAAGCTGCTTGGGGACTCCCAACATGGGTTTAGACGGCATAGGTCGTGTCTCACCAACTTGCTCGAGTTTTTCCACGTCATGTTGAGTGAGTATGATAAGAGTAGGGCGATTGATATACTCTATCTCGACTTTGAGAAAGCCTTTGATAAGGTACCTCACCGCCGGCTAATGACGAAAGTGCGCGCGCTGGGTATCGGTGGGGAAGTAGGTAGATGGGTTGAAAACGGGCTGAAGAATAGGCGGCAGGCAGAGGGTTGTAATTAAAGGGGCTAGTTCGGGTTGGGCCTCGGTTACTAGTGGGGTTCCTCAGGGTTCCGTTTTGGGGCCGCTGTTGTTTATCATTTACATAAATGATATAGACGGTGGCATCGTCAGTCGGATCGCCAAATTCGCTGATGACACCAAGCTTGGGGCCAATGTTGGGACGCCGGAGGCGATCGAGCAACTGCGTGCGGACCTAGGTAGGATAGGAGAGTGGTCCGAAAAATGGCAAATGCCGTTTAACTTGCGTAAATGCAAGATGATGCACATTGGCTACGCCAATCCCAAGTCGGACTACTCGATGTTGGGGAGTAATATCGAGGCGACTGATTTGGAAAAGGACTTGGGTGTGCTAATTAGCAGCGACCTTAAGTTTACCAAACAGTGCGTAGAGGTGGAAAAGAAAGCCCAGAAGCTGTTGGGTTATATCAGGAGGCAATTTCAGTTTCGGAACAAGGAGGTTGTGCTCTCACTGTAAAATTCCCTGGTTCGGCCGCACCTGGAGTATGCTGTGCAGTTCTGGTCGCCCACCCTCAGGAAAGATATTGAGAGGCTGGAGCGAGTGCAGGCGACGGCCACAAAGTTAATCCCTTCCGTTAGGCATATGGGCTACAATCGACGGTTACGCGCCCTGAACTTGTTTTCGCTTGAAACTCGGAGGCTGCGCGGTCAACTGATCGAGGTTTTCAAGCTCTTACGCGGGTTCAACGATGTCGATTTTAGAAGCATGTTTAGTTTAAATGATAACCCAACTCGCAACAATGGCTGGAAGTTAGATTTGAAATGTTTAGGACTAGTGTGTGTGGGAATTACTTTACCTATAAGATCTGTGACACGTGGAACAGGTTACCTTCAGAAGTTGTGAACAGTTCCTCTGTGGATCAGTTCAAGAAAAGGTTAGACCAAATCTTGCACACTATTTGAGGGTGTAGAAAATTTTCCCTGGCACCCGTTGCCATTGGTACCTCCTAGGTATGGGCCGAAAGGCCTTTTGAGGTACTTCTTTTCCTTGTAACTCCTTGTAACGCTCTCTCTCTCTCTCTCTCTCTCTCTCTCTCTCTCTCTCTCTCTCTCTCAGTGGCGTGCCCAGGATTTTAGAAGTGGGTGTTTCCATAACTGAACCTTCATGACGTCCATGGTTTTCGAAAACATTTATTTGTGTAGTTATAGGGGCTTGCTCTACCTATAAGATTACTATCGATGGATAATAATAATAATAATAATAATTAATTAATTTAGGATCTTACGGGGGTGTTTCCGGGAACTAGGAAACACCCCTGGGCACGCCACTGTTCTCTACCTATCCCCCTCATCGTAAACTACCGCTAACCACCATTCCCTCACTTGTTCTACTCACTCATTTTCCCCCTTTAACTATCTCTCCTCTATCTTTTTTGCGACGTGCTGAGGCATGCATTCAAGAAGTAGAAACGAATTTTGAACATTCACTTTAATGAAGCAAATGTATCACAGTGTGTACAGTATTTGTATAAAATGTAAAAAAAATCTTCAGGAGTTTCATTTTTCTGTCGTGTGCTATAGCTCGAAACCTACGGGTTTCTCGACCTATGTTTATATGGTCTTTCGTCTTTACTTTTGCCGCAAGAATACATCCTGCGACTTATGAAACACATTTATGCATCACTCTGTATATTTACGAAGACAAACCAGCCACTAACAACAACAGTTCTTATAAATTACATCTTTTCTAACCAACTGACAGTTCTTCTCATAAACCAATCAACTAAAGAGTAAAGTTAGCATTCACATTATTTAGTTTCAGCCTCTCGTTGAATATAAAGGCAAACATTTTATTTTGAATTCAGTATTTAAGGTAACTTTTTGTACATTTGTTATTGTCCCCTTTCCTTTTTAATTTTAACGTTAATTTTTATTTAATTATTGTTTTAATATCTTTTAAATTTATTAAAATTAATTTAAAAAGTCATGTAATTACTGTGTTTTACTTAATTCAAATTTACTTTTAATTTTTTGAATCTTAGATCACTGATGATGACAAAAGTATTTGTCGAAACGTTTGGAAATAAATGAAAATGTTCGCCATCGTATTGATCCTCATTTGCATTTATATCATTCTCCAGTTACATCTAATGTATATCCTGTACATACCTCGCCTTTAGATACTTTTAGATGGTTTTAAATGACGGTTCAGGATCGACCTGCACACATAGAAGAAGAAAATCGAAATTGAAAGTGAAATTAAACCGTGTGGCCTAAACTGAAATAATTGTTTGATTACACTGGTATGCATCAATTTTGCTGTCAAGGGTTTTGTACGTGATTCTTATAGAGTTTTTCCTGCTGATTTCGAATCTGCAATCCGTTTTTCTCAATAAGCTCAGGTTATCCGGCTATGGCCTCATAAGTAAAATAGAATTTTTCGTGATTTTGTCAAAGCGGAATTGGAACAGTAACATCTATCATCACTTGTTTCACTTGTATAATATCTTTTTTTACTTTTCAGGCATATAGATAAAATATTCATAATGAATAGAGCGTGTAAAAATGATCCCAATAGATTCTGCTACATATGTGGGACGGTTACCATGCCAAATAACCAGTCCCAAATCACTAAATTTGTGAAGACAATGTATACAGCATACTTTGGAATTAAGCTAGGGGACCAGGACAAAAATTTCGCCCCTCATATGTGCTGCAAGACGTGCATTGAAAATTTGAGATGGAACAAAGGCAGAGCGAAATCTTTGCCTTTTGGAATTCCCATGATTTGGAGAGAAGGAAAGGATCACGTGACAGATTGCTATTTCTGCATGACAAACCTCCAAGGTGGGCTTATAAATTTATTTTTCTTAAATATTTTGAAATCCTCGTATGAAACTTGACATAATATTCACCATAATGTAATATTCACCATATATAGCATAATATTCACCATAATGGTGATCATACATTTACATATACATATTGTTATAGAAAATACATTTACACATACATATTGTTATACAAGTTACATTTACATATACAATGATTGTATATTTTCTTTCTTTTTCATTCATATTGTCCCCGAAGGGACAATATGAATGAAAAAGAAAGAAAATATACAGACTCCATCGACCTATTTCATATCTTACAGACCGCAGCCTTCCCTCACGAGCCGCCACTGTCTGAATGCTTCTTCTATTTCATATGCAAGTTTTATATCCATGTTTCTGTGTTTCTATTTTCAGGAGTTAACAAGAAGAATAAACACATTGTTGTATACCCTGACATTCCTTCTGCTATGAGACCTGTACCCCATGGTCCTGGAATTCCAATACCCGACCCACCTCAAACCCTGGACTTCGATGATTCTGATGATGAATCAATGACCAATGCCAATGACCAGTCCCAGTCGTATATACCTCAAAATACCGCTTCAAATGAGCCGAGGCCTCTCAACCAGGCCAAACTTAATGATCTTACCAGGGATTTACGACTTTCCAAATTAGCTGCCGAGATCTTGGGCTCACGACTTCGAGAGGACAACTTGCTGGCTCCGGGAACAACATTCTCCTGGTATAGGAAACGAGAGGAAGAATTCCGCAAGTTTTTTGCAGTGCACGAAAATACCTCTTCCTTAGTGTACTGCTGCAATGTTGAGGGGCTAATCGAATCCTTGGGCCTGCCATATAACGCATCAGAATGGAGGCTATTTATAGACTCGTCTAAACGAAGTTTGAAAGCAGTACTTCTCAACATTGGGAATAGGGTTGCATCAGTCCCTGTAGCACATTCCGTACAACTTACTGAGAGCTACGATAACATGAAAATTTTACTGGATGCTCTCGTATACGACCAACATAACTGGAGGATCTGTGGAGATTTGAAGGTAATACTAATATCATAAGTAAACTATTGCTATTGACTATGTTGTTTTTCCAAAGGTTATTTGAGAGCGTATAAGAACACTTAACTTCCCCACAGAAGTGATACAGTCCAATGCATAGATTTTTTTATCTGATAGAACAAATTCTCTAAATTCTTTAAATATTTTCATTTTTTTCAGATGTGGCATTTGTATTGGGAATGCAAGGGGGATATACGAAATACCCATGTTTCCTCTGCAAATGGGATAGCCGAGCGAATGAGAAGCACTATGCACAGCGTGAATGGGCATCCAGAGAGAATTTTGAACCTGGTCGCATAATGTCGTTTCAGTGCCCCTTGTACCACCAACAAAAATTTTGCTCCCACCACTTCATATTAAGCTGGGTTTGATGAAAATTTCATCAAATCAATGAATAAGGAGGGTTCAGCATTCCGATATCTCGAGAGTAAATTTCCTCATATATCTGATGCTAAACTAAATGCTGGGGTTTTTGATGGTCCTGAAATTCGAACTTTGATCAAGGATACTCAGTTCGAAAACGCAATGACTCCAACTGAGAAGAATGCCTGGCAGGCATTCAAATCAGTTGTCACTGATTTTCTTGGCAACCGTAGAAGTCCAGAATACGAGTCCGTTGTCGAAAACTTGATGGAAGCTTTCAAAGCTCATGGTCGCGCATGTCCATAAAAATGCACTTTTTGTGGTCCCACTTGGACTATTTTCCTGAAAATTGCGGGGATTATAGTGAGGAACAGGGTGAACGATTTCACCAAGATATCAAAATAATGGAAGAGAGGTACCAGGGAAACTGGGATATCAATATGCTGGCGGACTATTGCTGGTGTTTGAAGCGAGACGTGCCCGAAGAAAAACACAGACGGAAAGCCAAAAAAACTTCATTCTTCCTCAATAAACTTTTTTCCATATTCATTGTATGAATAAAAGTATTTATTCACACAATGTTTTCATTTTTCACGAGTGTTCTTATAATATTACTCGTATGTACAGTGTTTAAGCTAAAAAAATCAATAAATTTGGGGATAAAATTGGACTTATAATAAATGGCCAATAGAGAAAAAACCTGACCTGATTGAGGAAAACCAATGTCATTTTCGAATTCAGCATGGTCGAATTATATAATATGAATTGAAGAAACCCTCACAGCAGACAAAAAAATTTCATATGCATACCAGTGTTATACATCGATATATTAAAATATATTTACTTTATAAAATAAAATTCCACATTTTGTTAGGTATAACAGTTGTTCATTTCTATATGAAAGGTTTTTCTTGATAATGTTTTTTTCCATCTACTTTTTGTATCGGGAACAGTGGACAGCTGGGATTGACTTTCGATCTGCGGGAGAAATTTTCATGTCATTTAATTAAAATAATCACAGTCAGTGAAAGGTCCTCGAAAGTTTTTCTCTTGAGAGTTTCTTTATTGTTTGTGAATATGTTGTTGTTGTTCGATTCTGTTTTGTTTCCGAACGAATTATTCAGAGGCTCAAACGAAAGGAATACAATTTCCGAAAGTAAGCGAATTCGCTCTTGAAGTATATCCGAAATGAATCTTGGAAATTTAGCCTCAATACGGTCGACGTGGAAGCGAGGTAGAAGTAAAACAAAGTTTGGAACAATTTCAGAATTCAAAATTTTAATCGCGACGTTGGGGGACAAAGCTTGCTACCTCTTCATCGGCGCATGCGCAACAAATTTAGCTCCTTTTTTATATTAATATACAGGGTGTCCCATAAGTCCATCATCATAGGAGAAATTCATATTTTTCTATTTCTACAAACCATAATTCATATTTTTCTCTTTCTACAGGCCATAATGTCTATGCTCGGGATGCCAATTTCCCGTCCACCATTCTGTTCAGTGACGAGGCTGTTTTTTATGGAAATGGTGAGGTAAATCGACAGAACACCCGCTACTGGTCTCAAAACAACCCTCACTGGTATACCTCTTCAAAGGAACAAGGTGCATCTCGGGTGATGGTATGGTGTGGCATTTGGAAGGATCGCATCATAGGCCCCCTCTTTTTCGATGAAGATGTCACTGGAGGCACCTACCTACGTATGCTCAAGGAAGAAGCATTTCCCAGTGTCTTGAACGAAGAAGGAAATTTCCTAACATGGTTCCAGCAAGACGGCGCTCCTGCACATTACAGCAACCAAGTAAGGGAATACCCGTAGCAACAATTCCCTGGTCATTGGATAGGACGTCGAGGGCCTGTGGAATGGCCAACTAGAAGCCCGGATCTCACGCCACTAGATTTTTATTTCTGGGGCCACTTGAAAGTGCTGGTATACGCAGAGAAAATTAGGAATGTTAAACATTTGCGGCAGTGCATTATTGGGGCATGCAACACCATTACTCCTGACATCATTCACCGTGTGCTTGCTGACTGGGTATCACGTCTGAATTTGTGTATTGAAAACAATGGTGGGCATATTGAGCACGTTCTGTAAATAAAAGCTTTTGTTTTGCCTTTTTTTATTATTTTTCCTATGATGCCGGACTTATGGGACACCCTGTATAGTTTTATAATACTAATCAGTCAGGAAGGCCAGAAAATGGCAGAGTGATCAGGCCAACTAATGGCTCCAACTCCTATATTATTATTATTATTACCAGCAGCATCGATACAGACGACGGTCTCCCATCCAACTACCACCCAAACCCACTCGCCTAACTTCGTTGATCGGTATTATGATACTGGCCACGATGTGTATATATATATATATATATTAGAAACTTTGATTTCAAATGGTCATTTTCATATATATAATTTTTTACGTTGTGTTTTAAATATGTACACTTTTACAAAATCCAAAACCATTCCTTGATTCTGTTGTGATTCTCTCATTCCATCTCGTATTTCATTCCTTGATTTCCCCTGAGGGATTTCTCTTAGTCTTCATTGGGTTTGAGTAATAAAAATAATTGGAATCTATACTTAATTTTAACTGAATGCCGAGCACCCAACAAGGAAATTGATCTCATTTCATTAAATCAAACTGGCGAATTTCTATTTATAAGCCGAATTTTAGCGTCGGTTTTTCTTACAGATGGTTTAATTACTTTGAATATATATATATATATATATATTAGTGGTGGACCGGATGTCAGTTTTTCAACATCTGCGGATGCATGCGGATCTTTAATTTCAATATCCGCGGATGCGGATATTTAGTTAATCTATCAATATAATATAGAATTATGAATATATGACATAACTTTTCAAATTTCATGATATTACTATTATGGCAAGCAATGCATAAGAATTAAAATTAATATTAATATTTTCATTACGGTAAAAATAATAACTTTCTCAAGAGTTTCAGCCACAGAAAATTCAACGAAACAAGTTTCATTCAATTTTCTGTGTTGCCAGGTATTTATATTTTGACGTTTATATATTTGTTTTTTCATTAATAATTAATACTTTACATGAAATGTGCATGACTGGGCCTTCTAAGCTACTTTATAAGCTAATTTAATTGTAAATTGCATAATTTATTAGAGGTAATATCCGCATAACATCCGTAGTTAGAAGTGCGGATGCGGATTGCGGATGTTAAAAATGATGCGGATGCGGGTATCCGGTCCACCACTAATATATATATATATATATATATATATATATATATATATATATATATATATATATATATAATTAAAATTATTTCACGAAAGTAACACGTGAATAATATTTATGATGAAAATAACCGCGAAGGAAAAACGAAATACAGAATACCTTTACGGTCTTATTAATTAAAACCCACAAACCTGGCAACCCTATGCGCCTGATTATTAGCTCTGTGGGTTCTTTTACCTATAAACTCTCTAAATGGCTTGTCAAAGTCTTGTCCCCCATTCTCGGAACTATCTCTGATTCACATGTAAAAAATTCCATGGATCTTACTGAAAAACTGAATAATGTACGCATTGAAACCAACGATAGATTGATCAGTTTTGAAGTTTGTTCATTGTTTACAAAAGTGCCGATTGACGATATGCTTGACTTTCTCTCCCGAGAATTACATAAGTATGACCTGCC
Organism: Bathynomus jamesi; assembly: GCA_023014485.1. Lineage (NCBI taxonomy): Eukaryota > Metazoa > Arthropoda > Malacostraca > Isopoda > Cirolanidae > Bathynomus > Bathynomus jamesi. The sequence continues at coordinate 58,618 of JAJOZX010015208.1, forward strand.
ACTACCTGCACACATCGTTTTGGAACTCATTAAACTTTGCATCAAAGACTGTAAATTCACTTTCAATAGCGAGTATTATCAACAGGTTTTTGGGATGGCCATGAGTAATCCCTTGTCGCCCCTCCTCTCCAATATTTATATGGAGTTTTTCGAAATTACTTACATTCCGAGAATCCTGGGGTCGGCATCCCATGGTTGCGGTACGTCGACGATATTTTGTGTATCTGGCCCATGAAGCGTCACCTGGATGACTTCCTCCTTCAGTTAAATAATTAAGTCCCCTCCATTAAGTTTAGCTTAGAAGTGGAACAAAACAACTCAATCCCGTTTTTGGATGTGCGTGTACATAGGGAAAGCCCAGGTTTTAAGTTTAGTATTTATCGGAAAAAAACAAACAGTTTGTCCTCCGTACACTTTTACTCGGGACATGACACCACCATGAAGAAAGTCATATTTTCTTCATTGTTTCTCCACGTTCTTAGGATCGCCAGTCCCGAATACATGGATGCCGAATTAGAAAAAATCAACAGTATTGGAAGTGATTTGTGTTAACTACCGGCGTTTTAGGAATCTTGTTTTAACAAGGCAAAACAAACTTTCTATAGTGTGAATAATAACCCTCGCACTTTGTCGAAGAATATTTTAGTACTTCCATTCTTCCCAGGCTTTTTAGGCATTGCTAATGTACTTAAACGTTTGAATATTAATGTAGTATTTTCATATGACAATATTGTGAAAAATATCAGTAAAAAATAGCCCTACCAATAATTCAGGCATTATCTATAAAGTTGGTTGTAAACAATGTGATTCATTTTACATTGGTCAGACGGGAAAGGATTTGCACACGCGTGTGAAACAGCATCAATATTCTGTTAGAACGGGACAATCGTCCAGTGCCCTTTTCGTCCATTTGTGTTATCCCACTGTATTGATTGGAATAATGCTTCAATTTTGTTTCACTCAAGCAACATTGTTAATAGAAATATTCTCGAGTCTGCAATTATTCAACTTTCAAATAATTTTAACATTAACCAGGACCTTTTTTCGCTTGATCCTGTTGTTTTGAATTCATTCAGAACGGATTTAGACAAGAGGGGCAAACTCTCGTAGTTTTTTCCTTATAAATTTGTATGCTGCTCCTACAATTTTTATTTTTCTATATTTTTTGTTGTGACCTACATACTCTTATAGTCTCGAACTTGTTATTTATTTCAGTGTTCCTGAGAATGTCATTAGACGAAAGCGTTTGAGCACCATTCTGTTTCCTTTTTCCTTCGTGGTTATTTTAATCATATATACTGTATATATATTTTTTTTTCTTTTAAGATAATCTACTAGGGATTCGTTCAGTATAACGGAAATTAAGGACCTTTTCCAGTTTGTGTACCGTTTTTTATATAATTTATTTTTGATTGGTCATACAACCGCAGTCGATTATAACAACTTTTTAAGAGAGGTAAGTTCTTGATAACCTAACCTAACGTAACCTAACCTAACCTAACCTAACCTAACCTAACCTTCTGTTTTACTCTATGATGTGCCTAACAGAAGCAAAGAAACACTAGAAAGTTGCATAAAACGGTACATAAACTGGAAAACGTCCGAAATTAAGATGATTGAAAGGTATGAAAAATGTTATAAATAAACAAATTTATGTATAATTTATGTATAATTTATGTATATTAATACATAAATTATAAATTAGGTTACTCTGCTTCCCAATAATTAGTTTGTCTTCACTGCACGTGATGTGATATTGTGAATGCGATATCAGTCTGCATATGTGTAGTAAGTGAAATTGCTGATGTAGATGAGTATTACAATATCACAATTAAGCTACTAAATTTGTTATCATAGTCTATTAAGGCCAGTTAATCAATTTGAGTGAAAGAAATCAAAGTAAAAAATGATAGTTTTGACAATAATATAATCCAAATATTATCCCATTCAGTTATACTTGTATTTGGAGATGTAGCCTTCAGCCGAAAATCCCACATCAATTCCGACGTGATAGATACCCTAAGAAATTATACAGCGGCTTCGCAGCAGCACTCACTCAGGATGCAAACCCTGTTCACGTATGAAGAGTTCATTTCCAAAAGGTGCGAAGTCCATTTTTGGTCAAAGGTGAATTTGTACCACAAAAAACAGTTCATGCCCATGCATCAAGGTGTGTTATCGATTAGTTTCAAAAGGTATTATATCCCTTTCATAACGGATATAATAATATGGCTTTGTTTCCAAAAAGTTCAAAGTCCAATTCATTTTGTTTCCAAAAGGGTCTAAATCCACCATCAGCGCACTATATAAACTACAATGTTAGTATAATTGTATGTACACCAGTGGCGGCTCGTGACTTTCAGTTATGGGGGTGCTGCCTCAGAAATTGCGAACAATTGTGTCGATTATATATATATATGAGAGAGAGAGAAAGTCGAATAGATAAATAGATAACTACTCACTACTCAGTCATAAAAATAAGTAAAATAGTATCATACAATCAATTATAGGGTACTTACGCTTAACGGGTAATTTCGAATTCGCCAAAAATTTTATTTATAAACAAATTCCACTCTTCTGTTTTTATTCTGAGCGAAAAATATTCTAAGAAATGAAAGCTATATATTGTAAATAATCCAATTATTATATAATTAACTTCAATCTCACGACAAAAAATAAATGATAACGAATCATTGATAAATGCAATTCGGAAATTAAATTTCAAATTAGCAAACGATACAGCAACACAACTACCACGTCAAACGAACAAATCGCACTGCTCTGTCCACAGTGCTTTGGATCCTCTTAAACCCGCGATTCTGACTCGCTCTTCGTACGTCCGCCACCGAGGTTTCAAGCGTTTCGAACAAAATCTGGAACTCTTAAGTACGCAGTTCCACGGGAAGGCTGAAGCTACTTTCGTGATTCATTCGTTCGGCATTGAAATAGTTTAAGGAAAAAAGGATATAATCTGATTTAAAAACTCAAAGTTCATTGAAAAAAAACAATCAGAGAGGCTATTTTAAATATTTAAATATAAGATCATAAGATCATGGGGGTGCTGCAGTTCCACAGTGCCTACCTGCGAGCCGCTCCTGATGTACACTGTATCTAATGAAAGATAAATGAAGATGTGTGATGAACACAATGCATGCTGAGAGTCCAACACATGCATGGCATGGCATGGGCCAACAGTGGTATGTGGCTCATCGTCAGGATGACATTTTGGCTTGATATAATTTGATATGATTGACTGAACTGGAAGAGATATTGAAATAAATAATAATGGTTTTGTACGACTGTTTTTTGTGTTTGTTTCGGTGTAATCCAGAGGTCTTTTGGACAACATGTCTTTGATTGTGTTCCAAAAGGTGCTAAGTCCACCACCAATTACAAACCAAAAACGTATTTACAAATTAACCATGTGTACTAAATTTTACTCAGATATCTTTTTTTTTTTTGCCTAATGGCATTCACTCCCAACATTAATGTGAAAAATCTACTTTAGGGGCAGACTATAGTAAAAAAATATGAAATGTGCCAATATCCTAGAAACTGGTTTTATGGACTTTGCGCCTTTAGTAAATCAGCTCTTTATATAGATAGGTAGTTATCGTAGGCCTATACATCTGAAGACCTCTCGCAAAGACACATTTTCATGAAGTTGAAGTTTGATGTTTTTTATAATTTATCAGTCACTGTGAAAATGTTATATTTTCATGATATATATCCGTGTCCACATGATGTAGCGATCCGTGACTCGGATCCCACTTACAGCTGTAAGTTCCCTTTGTCACGTGATCTTTGCTATTACGAAAGAGGTTAAAGAACTCCAAGATTTTATGTATATATATATATATATGAAAATTATTTCACGAAAGTAACACGTGAAAAAAATATTTGATGAAAAAAAACCAAGAAGGAAAGGAAACACAGAATGGGATCAAATGGATTGTTTACAACCAATTTTATAGATAATGCCTGAATTATATGTCAAAAAAAAAATATATATATATATAAATAAATTGAAAAATAAAAACTGTAAGAGGAGCATACAAATTTATAAGGGAAAACTACCAAAGTTTTAGCACTCTGCCCTTCTTGTCTAAATCCGTTCTGAAAGAATTCAAAACAACAGGATCAAGTGGAAAAAGACCTTGGTTCATGTTAAGTTATTTGTAAGTTAGATAATAGCAGACTCAAGAATATTTCTATTAACAATGTTGCTAGAGTGAAACAAAACTGAAGCATTATTCCAATCAATACAGTGGGATAACTCTGACAAATGGACAAAAAGGGCACTGGACGACTGTCCTGTTCTAACGGAATATTGATGCTGTTTTACACGCGTGTGCAAATCCCTTCCCGTCTGACCAATGTAAAAAGACTCACATTGTTTACAACCTATTTTATAGATAATGCCTGAGTTATTGGTAGGGCTATTTTTAACTATGATATTTTTCACAATATTGTTATATGAAAATACATCAATATTCAAAAGTTTAAGTACATTAGCAATGACTGAAAAGCCTGGGAAAAATGGAAGTACTAAAATATTCTTCGAAAAGTGAGAGGGTTATTATTCACACGATAGAAGGTTCGTTTTGCCTTATTGAGACAAGATTCCATAAACGCAGGTGGGTAGCACAGATCACTTCCAATACCGTTGATTTTTTTTTTTTTAAATAACTTTAACATGAGGCAAGTCTTTTTCAACTTGTTCCTGTTGTTTTGAATTCGTTCAGAACGGATTTAGACAAGAAGGGCAAAGTGCTAAAATTGGTAGTTTCTCCTCACAAATGTGTATGCTCCTCCCACAATTTTTATTGCTATATTTATTATATATACATATTTTTTGTGACCTATATATAGTCTCGAACTCTTTATTTACTTCAGTGTTCCTGAAGATGTCATTAGACGAAAGCGCTTGAGCACCATTCTGTGTTTCTTTTCCTTCGTGGTTTTTTTTCATCATAAATATTTTTCACGTGTTACTTTCGTGAAATAATTTTCATATATATATATATAATAGGATGAATTTCACAATTAAACACGGGTTTGCAGCATATATATATATATATATATATATATATATATATATATATATATATATATATATATACACCTTACCTTATGTTGTTTCGTGTGTTGGTCTCTCTTCGCGGTGGAGGAGCGAGTTACTTTCTTGCGCTCTCCACCGTACATAGCCAGGCACGCCCGGCTCATCTGGTACTGTCCTGAGCTAGGCATCCAGTCTTTTCTTGAAGACTTCAACTTTGACCCCCGTTACGTTTCTGAGGTCCTTAGGAAGCTGGTTGAAAAGTCTTGGCCCCCTGACAACCAAGCTATTTTCCTTCAGGGTTGAGGAGGTCCCTTGTCGTGCTTTTAATTTGGGAACACTACACATTCTGCCTTTCCTATTTTCCAGTGTTGTTTGAATGGTAATTGGGTTTAGTTTTAGGTTTGGTACCAGTTTTTCGATCATTTTCCATATGTAGATTATGATGTACCTCTCTCTTCTTCTTTCCAGTGAGTACAGATTTAGTTTACGTAGTCTTTCCCAGTAGTTGAGTTCTTTGCAGCCATCAATCTTGGCTGTGAAATGCCTTTGCGTTTCTTCTAGTTTATTAGTTTCTTCCTTTTTATATGGGGACGTCAAAACTGAGCAGTATTCAAGTTTTGGTATAATCAGTGTTTTTAGCAGGGGAATCATTACTGTCCTGTCCCTTCTCTTGAACGTTCTTAGAACCTGTCCGGCGACTCTTTTGGCTTTATTTATCGCTATCTGATTTTGTGTTTCGAATTTCGCATCATCTGTCATTATTATCCCGAGATCAATCGCTTTCATGCTTCTCTGAATTTCCTGTCTATCTGGAGCATAATATGCAGTCTGTTTAAGTTCTTTTTTCTACCATATCTCAAGAGTTGAAATTTCTCGGCGTTGAATGACATGTTGTTGTCTTCTGACCATTTGTATATTTTGTTCGTGTCCCTCTGAAAGGCCTCCACGTCATGTACATCGCTGATTTTTCTGCTGATCTTTGTATCGTCTGCAAAGGATGTTACTATACTATTGCTGTTTACTCCGCTGTCTATGTCTGTTAGCATGATAATGAACAGGAGTGGGGCCAGTACTGTCCCTTGTGGTACTGAGCTGCGTACTTCCGATTCTGATGATGATATACCTTGAATTTTGACGACCTGCAGACGATCACTAAGGAAGTTGTAGATCAATTTTCCCACTTTGCCTGTTATTCCCATGTCTTTAATTTTATGTCCTATTATACCATGGTCACATTTATCGAAAGCTTTAGCAAAATCTGTGTATATAACATCGTAGTTGTCATTGCCTTCCAATGCATCTAGAATATTGTTGTAGTGCTCTATTAGTTGTGATAGGCATGATCTACCTGATCGGAATCCATGCTGATTTTCGTTGAATCTTTCCCGTGTCTCCAGGAAATCATAAATTTTCTCTCTAACTATTCTTTCAAATACTTTGGTGAGGTGGGACGTCAATGACACTGGTCTATAGTTCTTTGCTTGAGCTCTGTCCCCTCCTTTATATATAGGGACAATGTTTGCTCTTTTCAAGATGCTCGGTATTTCCCCAGTGTCTAGGGATCTTCTCCATATCCAGTATAAAGGTGTAGCTATTTCATTTTTACAGTTTTTAATCAGTAATGCGTTCCAATTGTCCGGACCTGCAGCTGAATGTAGTTTCATTTGTTCTATAGCTCTCGCTACATCTTCTGGTGTAAACTCAAAGTCTGTTATATACTCTCCTTGCAATTCCTCTTCAAAGAATGCATTTATGTCAGGTATCGCTTTGTCACTTTTTGGGGTACTGAAAACTGATTCATATTGAGCTCTCAATGTATCAGATATTTCTTTTGGATCGTCGGTTAGTTCATTATTTCCCGTCCTTAAGGGCCCAATAGCGGCGCGCGTTTTTGTTTTCCTTTTTGCATAACTATAGAAGTATTTTGGATTTTCCTTTATTGCTTCTACCGCCTTTTCCTCTTCCCTCTCTGTATGGTCCTTAATCAGGGCTTGTATTTCCCTATCGATACCCTCCAGTTTTTCTTTTATTATTTTCCTGCCATTATCTCCGCAGTTTCCTAACTTCGCCTCCTCTCTCTTTCTTTTGCGGAATAGTCTTCTCTTTTGCCTTTCTAGCCAGCTCCTCTTTCCTTTTGGCTGTGATTTCGGAGCATATTTTTCTAAAATTCTAAGCGTTTTTTCCTCCAAAGTTGTTAGCATTTCTTCCGTTGTTTTATTCTCGAAAATTGTTCTCCATTCTATTTGGGCCATGTGCGATCTGATTGCTTCCCAATTTATAGTCTTCGAGTTTAAGTTAAAGGCCCCGAATTTACTTCTTTCCACAATATGTGTATTGTCTTCTAATGCTGCCATCATATTTGTTGATATCTCGATTAAGTTGTGGTCTGAGATAATGGTTGGGGTTATTTTTATATCAGCAATCAAGTTCGTGTTATTCGTGAATACCAGATCCAGGCAGTTATTTTTTCTGGTATTTTCTGTTATCTCCTCTGTCAGCATAAACTCGTTTGTGAGAGCCATGAACATTTTTGCTTGTTCCTGATCTTCTCTTGTGCCCCCCTTGTCCTGGTGAATATATATATTCCTATTCACCTTTTTGTATTTTATAAATGGGAAGTTAAAGTCTCCGCAGATTATATTGGGGGGATGGAGGGTTTATGGCCTTTATTAGCTTTCTAATGTCATCAATGGCCTCCGAGAATTTTTCTTACTATACATATATATATATATATATATATATATATATATATATAACCTTTGGTTAGCTTCCGCCCGAATTGTTCATTCTGACGAAGGTCAAGCTTTTCACTCCACCTTAGACCTACAGTTTAACGTGGAATCCGAACCACGCCCCACCAGTAGCTCAGCGTTTAGGCCACCCAGGGTACCCATTTATCTACCAACCACTTTCTTTATTGTGTGGAAGGATGAACAGCTGGGTTTTGCTGCGCGCCGGCTGCAGTCACCGGGTAATAGATACAAAATTTCAGCAAAATTGGAGTGTATTTAGAGGTCACATGAAAATTAACAATAATGTAACACTGAACAAAATCATATTTTTTTACAAATTTGGTGTACATTGGAACACTAGCAATATTGTTGACAATTTGGCGAAAAGAGAAACAATTTATGATAAACTAATAACTGTGAAAGACGTTAGTACATAAAGCTTGCTTTGAATGATGTAGGAAACGATTTTCGATGAGATTCGACGAGGCATAGGAGATACTGTTTTTAAGTTTCATCTTTTGTGAGTGTTGAGTTGAACTGTTTCATCAGTGCTATACCCCTCTCTGCACAATCGTTGACAACTTTCATCTGCATCGCTTTTTCTTGCAGGTATTTGAATGCACTGCTTCCTTCCCAGTTGTCTGGATGTTGCTGAAGAAATTCTTGTGACAGTTTTTTCTCCTCTACAGGATGATATAGGAAGTTGCGTAATACTTCGCGTTGTGATGGAAGCCGCGATGTTAGTATGTCCTTTGTGGGTTTACCAAGTAGCCAATTCGCTGCAGCATTACGAAGTTCTCTGGCCTTGGTGGGAATCTGCAAAAGACGAAACGCATATGTTAATTTTGCAATGATGGCTTTCATGAATGATCAAATCTTTTATTTTCAATTGTATGTAAATTCTAGTATCAAGAATAATATGAAAACCAGGTTGCTACAATGTATGTACAACTAACTGGATTGCATTTACTAGTAACTCACCAGCTAATGATAGCGCAACACTCCCACACGGTGTCTGAACTGTAACTGATTGTGTCTCACTGAGACGCTCTGACTCTGAGATGGCAAATGTCGCCAAGTATGTATTTTTGATATTTATTTAATACATCATAATACTAAATAATGTCTGCAATAGTAACTTGACGTCAGACAAATTCATTGTAAGTGAATAAATCAGTGACTGAAGCTGGTGATGCCATAAAATACAGAAGGGGATAAATGTTGGACAAAAGGATCAATTTCTTTGCGACCTCTAAATATGCTTCGAATGGCTCCAAATTTCACTTGTGAAATCCTCTGACATAGTGTAACAAGGGCAGCCTTGAGGAAGAACATATTCTAACAGTTTATATTTTTCTGTATAAAAGTGGACCACCAATCTTTGGAGTTCTTTCACCTCTTTCGTAATGGCAAAGATCACGTGACAAAGGGAACTTACAGCTGTAAGTGGATCCGAGTCACGGGTCGCTACATTATGTGGACACGGATATATATCATGAAAATATAACATTTTCACAATGACATAAATTATCAAAAACATCAAACTTCAACTTCATGAAAATGTGTCGTTGCGAGAGGTCTTCAGATCTATAGGCCTACGATAACTACCTACTGTATATGAAGAGCTGATTTACAAAAGGCGCAACACCCATAAAACCAGTGGTTTTTTCATCATATATATATTTACAAGCCTGTTTCACTGTTTTGTACTTTGTTTGAAGTGTTTAATCTTAGTCGGCAGGAAAAAACTTTGTAAAAATGTTTAATTTAACTTTGTGCACATCTCCAAATTTTAACTTGTAAGCTTGCTGAGTTTATTGCGTTTCCTTCGGGAATAATTTTACAATTTTTGTGTTGAGCAAATATCTTGGTGATCTTGTTTCCCGAGGAAACCTGCGGAGTTCGCGCAGGACTTTTGTAAAGTTTGAAAAAATTTATTTGGTGAAATTTTTTTTCAAAAACAATCTACGGAACTCGCGCATGACTTTTAAGATCAAAGTTTCTATACTTTTTGTAAGTAAACTCTTATTTCAAGAAATTTGGATTTACTGCTATTTCTTAAGTCACATATAAAACCCCTCTCTATAAACCCTTTGAGACTTAATCCAACTAATTACAAACATTTCTTTGGCATTTAAGACAGAAGCCGAAGACTGCAGAAATTCGTCGCTCAACAAGCTTTAACCGTCGTGGTCAACAGTGGAGCTTCCATCACATGGGCATAAGCTATGCAGTAAAACATCGGGATCCTTCTTTGGGCAGTTGCCAACATCTTAGTACACGGTTGCACAGGACTCAGAATTTGCGTAGGATTATTTGGTGGAATTTTTTTCCAAAACAACCTGCAGACATCGCGCTTAACGTTTAAGCTCAAATTTTCCATATTTTTTGTAAATAAACTCTTATTTTAAGAAATTTGAGTTAAGTGCTATTTCTTGAGTCGCATATGAAACCCCTCTCTATAAACCCTTTGAGACCTAATCCAAATAATTACAAACATTTCTTTGGAATTTAAATTATTTTTTTTAATTTGTCACTACATCTGTAAACTTTCTTGAATCAATGTCCCATTGTGAATGAAATTTTTCAATTTTGTGGTAATAAATTTTATACGCGGAAGTGTGTTGTTTCTGTGCTACCTTGTAATAGACCTCTCTTTTAAGCTGAGAGTAAAAACATTGAAAGTTCGAAATTAAAAGTAAGCTTCAAGTAAGCCGAGAAAATTGTGCGCATAAAATTGGGAAGGTCATCCAAGTGATAACCAGAGCAATCCTGAACAAACGAACCCGAGCGCGCAATAACAGTTGATTTGGTTTCTTACTTTCTCACGAAACACTTGAACAACAGAATGTATTCTTTTTCTAAATTTTTATTTCCCAAATGTAATATAATGAGGCAAGAATAAAAAGTTAAAATTCATTAAAAAAAAATTAAATGTATCGCCCGCAAGCGAAGTTAGGCAAAACTGGAATTAAATTTAAATTTTCCTATTCGGTTTATGAGTTGAATGTGAGATATGATGTAAATTTAGATGAAGTTAACCTTATTGGATTAATGTGTGTGTGTGTGTGTGTGTGTGTGTGTGTGTGTGTGTGTGAAGTGCGAGTGAGTTTTTTCTTTATAGCTTTATTTTGTGGTCCGAGTCTCCATTAACTGAGCTGATTTTTTTTTATTATTCTGTTTACTATTCTCTCACGCGTACAAACCTTTGTTCTTACACTCAATAAATTGTTTCCTTTAAACATGACTTTGGATGAAAGTATTAATAAGAACTTGTTCCTCTTAACTATTTTTTCAGTTTACGCGGTTCGTTCATTTGCTTTTCTCAGTATTTTTCTTTTACAGTAACAATCTTTTAGGTTTCGTCCACTTTTAATGATTTAACTATTTCACGCTTTCTTCTTTATTATCGTATTTGTCAGAGAAAATTTTACCACTGAAAATTTAATTATATTACCCTTTTTTTTCGTACACCGCTTGGAAGTTTGCCACAAAATATAAAAGTA
>JAJOZX010015209.1:0-78912 GCA_023014485.1 Bathynomus jamesi
AAATAATTTGGCGTATGGAGAGGATGCTGAAGAAGATTTACGTTTCGGAGGGTAGACCGAGGAGGAGGTGGAAGGATGGGGTGAGCGAGGCTTGGTCCTGAGGACTGGACGTCTGGGAGGCATGAACGATGCGTGCCTAGATAGAAAAAAGTGCAGCGATGTGGTATAGTGGGGACGACGGGCTGGCAATGTGCCGCCTCAAGGTGTATGAAGCGGTCGGGTAAACAGGTGTAGTCTGCAGAGCTGGGCTGTGGATAATGTTGCCTTGAGGCAGGTGCATTATTGTCATGTCAGCCTGATGAAGTGAATGTGAGCGATTGAGGCACTTCCTGCCTGTTCCTGATGCGACCTCACTGCGGTGGGAGAGGCGTTTGAATATGCCCCCCCAAAATTTGTATATATAATACCGGGTGTCCGAGAATTATCTGTACATTTTTTGGTGTTATTAAAAGTCAACATGAAGTGTAGAAATCAGTGTTGTCCCATTTTACAGAGAATCTCATTAAGTTTTTTCTGATACCACGTTTTGACAAGTTTTTAGAAATGTACGCGGGTGACAGACATTGATGATTTAAAAGCAAGAATCACAGCTGCTATTGAGCGAATTGGTGGGATATGCTGCAGCGTACATGGCAACATTTGGAGTATCGATTGGATGTTTTGCGAATCAACTAATGGTGCACATATCGAATGTTTGTAACAACGTTACTTTAATAAAAGAAACTTTTGAAAATACAGATTCTAAATAATCTGTTTAAGAATTTTACGTGTGTTATCAAGAATTTTATTAAAAGATGAAATTGTACAGATAATGTTCGGACACACTGGAATTCTAAAAAAACTTGTCAAAACTTGGTATCAGAAAAAACTTAATGAGATTCTCTGTAAAATGGGACAACACTGGAATTTCTACACTTCATGGTTGACTTTTAATAACAGCCAAAAATTTTACAGATAATTCTCGGACACCCTGTATAATATGTAGCGCCAAACGGTAGACCTTCTATAATATGTAAATAAAATTAAGATATTTGGTCACAGTTTGACCTTTCAGCCAAACAAACAATATTTAAGAGGAGATAGAAATGACTGTGGTTTTTCGTTTAATTATTAGAAAAATAAATTATTTGCCCACAGTGATTAACAGTTATATATTCAGTAATGGTGCAGTATTACAATGACTGATTACACTGCCCAACAAAAAAAAATTTTTTTGCTGCGATTTAATCTAAGACCTGTTTCTGGATAATATGATGTGCTGATTTCAAAAATCACCTTAGATTTTGCCATCACATCAAGTTTTCGTGCAATGCAATATGCCTATTTTGGGTGATCCATGAAGGGCGCTTATCAAAATTGATGATTTTTGAGACCTGTTAACAGCTGTTTTGCTGTTAAAATTTTATCTGTGGAATACGCAAATCTGTGCATAAATCTAAAGGTCATTGGTAAAGGAAAAGTGCCACTAAGGCAAAATTTAAATGTAGGAGATAAAAATATTGTAAACGAGCCATTGGTGGATCGAGAAAAGATCATTTTCCACCACTCCACATCAAACTTGGGCTTATGAAGCAGTTTGTAAAAGCTTTGAATAAAGAAGGTGATTGCTTTAATACATATGTGCAGCCTTTCCAGGTCTTAGTGATGAGAAGCTTAAAGCTGGTATATTCGATGGTCCCCCAGATAAGAAAAACTGATGAAAGATCGCAGCAGTTCAGCATTTTCTCCTTTTTATTACCTTCTATACTCTATATCCTGGTTGTTTCTGCCTTCTCACCCCAAATCTAGGGAGGTTATTTTTTTAATGAATGAATGAATGAATGAATGAATGTAAGTAAGACTCCTTCGGCTCCCAAAGTTCTCACAGATAACAATTATCATGTGAGAAACATTGTTTTCCGTGAGAGGTAGGAAGTTGAAGGAGTCTTGTGGAGAAAGCAGATGAGGTGTGTTAAATAATTTGGGAGTATGGGAGGATGCTGAAGAAGATTTAGTGTCGGAGGGGTAGGACGAGGAGGAGGTGGAAGGATGGGGTGAGCGAGGCTTTGGTCCTGAGGACCTGGACGTCTGGGAGGATGAAACGATGCGTGCTAGATAGAAAAAAGTGCAGCGATGTGGTAGTGGGGACGACGGGCTGGCAATGTGCCGCCTCAAGGTGTATGAAGCGGTCTGGGTAAACAGTGTAGTAGTCTGCAGAGCTGGGCTGTGGATAATGTTGCCTTGAGGCAGGTGCATTATTGTCATGTCAGCTGATGAAGTGAATGTGAGCGATTGAGGCACTTCCTGCCTGTTCTGATGCGACCTCACTGCGGTGGGAGAGGCGTTTGAATATGCCCCCCCAAAATTTTGTATATATAATACCGGTGTCCGAGAATTATCTGTACATTTTTGGCTGTTATTAAAAGTCAACCATGAAGTGTAGAAATTCAGTGTTGTCCCATTTTACAGAGAATCTCATTAAGTTTTTTCTGATACACGTTTTGACAAGTTTTTTAGAAATGTACGCGGGTGACAGACATTGATGATTTAAAAGCAAGAATCACAGCTGCTATTGAGCGAATTGGTGTGGATATGCTGCAGCGTACATGGCAACATTTGGAGTATCGATTGGATGTTTTGCGAATCACTAATGGTGCACATATCGAATGTTGTAACAACGTTACTTTAATAAAAGAAACTTTTGAAATACAGATTCTAAATAATCTTGTTTAAGAATTTTACGTGTTATCAAGAATTTTATTAAAAGATGAAATTGTACAGATAATGTTCGGACACACTGGAATTTCTAAAAAACTTGTCAAACTTGGTATCAGAAAAAACTTAATGAGATTCTCTGTAAATGGGACAACACTGGAATTTCTACACTTCATGGTTGATTTTAATAACAGCCAAAAATTTTACAGATAATTCTCGGACACCCTGTATAATATGTAGCGCCCACGGTAGACCTTCTATAATATGTAAAATAAAATTAAATGATATTTGGTCACCAGTTGACCTTTCAGCAAACAAACAATATTTAATGAGGAGATAGAAATGACTGTGGTTTTCGTTTAATTATTAGAAAAATAAATTATTTGCCCACAGTGATTAACAGTTATATATTCAGTAATTGTGCAGTATTACAATGACTGATTACACTGCCCAACAAAAAAAAATTTTTTGCTGCGATTTAATTCTAAGACCTGTTTCTGGATAATATTGATGTGCTGATTTCAAAATCACCTTAGATTTTGTCCATCACATCAAGTTTTCGTGCAATGCAATATGCCTATTTTGGGTGATCCATGAAGGGCGCTTATCAAAATTGATGATTTTTGAGACCTGTTAACAGCTGTTTTGCTGTTAAAATTTTATCTGTGGAATACGCAAATCTGTGCATTAAATCTAAAGGTCATTGGGTAAAGGAAAAGTGGCCACTAAGGCAAAATTTAAATGTAGGAGATAAAAATATTGTAAACGAGCCATTGGTGGATCGAGAAAAGATCATTTTTCCACCACTCCACATCAAACTTGGGCTTATGAAGCAGTTTGTAAAAGCTTTGAATAAAGAAGGTGATTGCTTTAATTACATATGTGCAGCCTTTCCAGGTCTTAGTGATGAGAAGCTTAAAGCTGGTATATTCGATGGTCCCCAGATAAGAAAACTGATGAAAGATCCGCAGTTCAGCATTTTCTCCTTTTTATTACCTTCTATACTCTATATCCTGGTTGTTTCTGCCTTCTCACCCCAAATCTATGGGAGGTTATTTTTTTAATGAATGAATGAATGAATGAATGAATGTAAGTAAGACTCCTTCGGCTCCCAAAGTTCTCACAGATAACAATTATCATGTGAGAAACATTTTTTCCGTGAGAGGTATGGAAGTTGAAGGAGTCTTGTGGAGAAAGCAGATGAGGGTGTGTTAAAATAATTTGGGCGTATGGAGAGGATGCTGAAGAAGATTTACGTGTCGGAGGGGTAGACCGAGGAGGAGGTGGAAGGATGGGGTGAGCGAGGCTTTGGTCCTGAGGACCTGGACGTCTGGGAGGATGAACGATGCGTGCTAGATAGAAAAAAGTGCAGCGATGTGGTATATAGTGGGGACGACGGGCTGGCAATGTGCCGCCTCAAGGTGTATGAAGCGGTCTGGGTAAACAGTGTAGTAGTCTGCAGAGCTGGGCTGTGGATAATGTTGCCTTGAGGCAGGTGCATTATTGTCATGTCAGCTGATGAAGTGAATGTGAGCGATTGAGGCACTTCCTGCCTGTTCCTGATGCGACCTCACTGCGGTGGGAGAGGCGTTTGAATATGCCCCCCCAAAATTTTGTATATATAATACCGGGTGTCCGAGAATTATCTGTACATTTTTTGGCTGTTATTAAAAGTCAACCATGAAGTGTAGAAATTCCAGTGTTGTCCCATTTTACAGAGAATCTCATTAAGTTTTTTCTGATACCACGTTTTGACAAGTTTTTTAGAAATGTACGCGGGTGACAGACATTGATGATTTAAAAGCAAGAATCACAGCTGCTATTGAGCGAATTGGTGTGGATATGCTGCAGCGTACATGGCAACATTTGGAGTATCGATTGGATGTTTTGCGAATCACTAATGGTGCACATATCGAATGTTTGTAACAACGTTACTTTAATAAAAGAAACTTTTGAAAATACAGATTCTAAATAATCTTGTTTAAGAATTTTACGTGTGTTATCAAGAATTTTATTAAAAGATGAAATTGTACAGATAATGTTCGGACACACTGGAATTTCTAAAAAACTTGTCAAAACTTGGTATCAGAAAAAACTTAATGAGATTCTCTGTAAAATGGGACAACACTGGAATTTCTACACTTCATGGTTGACTTTTAATAACAGCCAAAAATTTTACAGATAATTCTCGGACACCCTGTATAATATGTAGCGCCCAACGGTAGACCTTCTATAATATGTAAAATAAAATTAAATGATATTTGGTCACCAGTTTGACCTTTCAGCCAAACAAACAATATTTAATGAGGAGATAGAAATGACTGTGGTTTTCGTTTAATTATTAGAAAAATAAATTATTTGCCCACAGTGATTAACAGTTATATATTCAGTAATTGTGCAGTATTACAATGACTGATTACACTGCCCAACAAAAAAAAATTTTTTTGCTGCGATTTAATTCTAAGACCTGTTTCTGGATAATATTGATGTGCTGATTTCAAAAATCACCTTAGATTTTGTCCATCACATCAAGTTTTCGTGCAATGCAATATGCCTATTTTGGGTGATCCATGAAGGGCGCTTATCAAAATTGATGATTTTTGAGACCTGTTAACAGCTGTTTTGCTGTTAAAATTTTATCTGTGGAATACGCAAATCTGTGCATTAAATCTAAAGGTCATTGGGTAAAGGAAAAGTGGCCACTAAGGCAAAATTTAAATGTAGGAGATAAAAATATTGTAAACGAGCCATTGGTGGATCGAGAAAAGATCATTTTTCCACCACTCCACATCAAACTTGGGCTTATGAAGCAGTTTGTAAAAGCTTTGAATAAAGAAGGTGATTGCTTTAATTACATATGTGCAGCCTTTCCAGGTCTTAGTGATGAGAAGCTTAAAGCTGGTATATTCGATGGTCCCCAGATAAGAAAACTGATGAAAGATCCGCAGTTCAGCATTTTCTCCTTTTTATTACCTTCTATACTCTATATCCTGGTTGTTTCTGCCTTCTCACCCCAAATCTATGGGAGGTTATTTTTTTAATGAATGAATGAATGAATGAATGAATGTAAGTAAGACTCCTTCGGCTCCCAAAGTTCTCACAGATAACAATTATCATGTGAGAAACATTGTTTTCCGTGAGAGGTATGGAAGTTGAAGGAGTCTTGTGGAGAAAGCAGATGAGGGTGTGTTAAAATAATTTGGGCGTATGGAGAGGATGCTGAAGAAGATTTACGTGTCGGAGGGGTAGTAGACCGAGGAGGAGGTGGAAGGATGGGGTGAGCGAGGCTTTGGTCCTGAGGACCTGGACGTCTGGGAGGATGAACGATGCGTGCTAGATAGAAAAAAGTGCAGCGATGTGGTATAGTGGGGACGACGGGCTGGCAATGTGCCGCCTCAAGGTGTATGAAGCGGTCTGGGTAAACAGTGTAGTAGTCTGCAGAGCTGGGCTGTGGATAATGTTGCCTTGAGGCAGGTGCATTATTGTCATGTCAGCTGATGAAGTGAATGTGAGCGATTGAGGCACTTCCTGCCTGTTCCTGATGCGACCTCACTGCGGTGGGAGAGGCGTTTGAATATGCCCCCCCAAAATTTTGTATATATAATACCGGGTGTCCGAGAATTATCTGTACATTTTTTGGCTGTTATTAAAAGTCAACCATGAAGTGTAGAAATTCCAGTGTTGTCCCATTTTACAGAGAATCTCATTAAGTTTTTTCTGATACCACGTTTTGACAAGTTTTTTAGAAATGTACGCGGGTGACAGACATTGATGATTTAAAAGCAAGAATCACAGCTGCTATTGAGCGAATTGGTGTGGATATGCTGCAGCGTACATGGCAACATTTGGAGTATCGATTGGATGTTTTGCGAATCACTAATGGTGCACATATCGAATGTTTGTAACAACGTTACTTTAATAAAAGAAACTTTTGAAAATACAGATTCTAAATAATCTTGTTTAAGAATTTTACGTGTGTTATCAAGAATTTTATTAAAAGATGAAATTGTACAGATAATGTTCGGACACACTGGAATTTCTAAAAAACTTGTCAAAACTTGGTATCAGAAAAAACTTAATGAGATTCTCTGTAAAATGGGACAACACTGGAATTTCTACACTTCATGGTTGACTTTTAATAACAGCCAAAAATTTTACAGATAATTCTCGGACACCCTGTATAATATGTAGCGCCCAACGGTAGACCTTCTATAATATGTAAAATAAAATTAAATGATATTTGGTCACCAGTTTGACCTTTCAGCCAAACAAACAATATTTAATGAGGAGATAGAAATGACTGTGGTTTTCGTTTAATTATTAGAAAAAAATAAATTATTTGCCCACAGTGATTAACAGTTATATATTCAGTAATTGTGCAGTATTACAATGACTGATTACACTGCCCAACAAAAAAAATTTTTTTGCTGCGATTTAATTCTAAGACCTGTTTCTGGATAATATTGATGTGCTGATTTCAAAAATCACCTTAGATTTTGTCCATCACATCAAGTTTTCGTGCAATGCAATATGCCTATTTTGGGTGATCCATGAAGGGCGCTTATCAAAATTGATGATTTTTGAGACCTGTTAACAGCTGTTTTGCTGTTAAAATTTTATCTGTGGAATACGCAAATCTGTGCATTAAATCTAAAGGTCATTGGGTAAAGGAAAAGTGGCCACTAAGGCAAAATTTAAATGTAGGAGATAAAAATATTGTAAACGAGCCATTGGTGGATCGAGAAAAGATCATTTTTCCACCACTCCACATCAAACTTGGGCTTATGAAGCAGTTTGTAAAAGCTTTGAATAAAGAAGGTGATTGCTTTAATTACATATGTGCAGCCTTTCCAGGTCTTAGTGATGAGAAGCTTAAAGCTGGTATATTCGATGGTCCCCAGATAAGAAAACTGATGAAAGATCCGCAGTTCAGCATTTTCTCCTTTTTATTACCTTCTATACTCTATATCCTGGTTGTTTCTGCCTTCTCACCCCAAATCTATGGGAGGTTATTTTTTTAATGAATGAATGAATGAATGAATGAATGTAAGTAAGACTCCTTCGGCTCCCAAAGTTCTCACAGATAACAATTATCATGTGAGAAACATTGTTTTCCGTGAGAGGTATGGAAGTTGAAGGAGTCTTGTGGAGAAAGCAGATGAGGGTGTGTTAAAATAATTTGGGCGTATGGAGAGGATGCTGAAGAAGATTTACGTGTCGGAGGGGTAGACCGAGGAGGAGGTGGAAGGATGGGGTGAGCGAGGCTTTGGTCCTGAGGACCTGGACGTCTGGGAGGATGAACGATGCGTGCTAGATAGAAAAAAGTGCAGCGATGTGGTATAGTGGGGACGACGGGCTGGCAATGTGCCGCCTCAAGGTGTATGAAGCGGTCTGGGTAAACAGTGTAGTAGTCTGCAGAGCTGGGCTGTGGATAATGTTGCCTTGAGGCAGGTGCATTATTGTCATGTCAGCTGATGAAGTGAATGTGAGCGATTGAGGCACTTCCTGCCTGTTCCTGATGCGACCTCACTGCGGTGGGAGAGGCGTTTGAATATGCCCCCCCAAAATTTTGTATATATAATACCGGGTGTCCGAGAATTATCTGTACATTTTTTGGCTGTTATTAAAAGTCAACCATGAAGTGTAGAAATTCCAGTGTTGTCCCATTTTACAGAGAATCTCATTAAGTTTTTTCTGATACCACGTTTTGACAAGTTTTTTAGAAATGTACGCGGGTGACAGACATTGATGATTTAAAAGCAAGAATCACAGCTGCTATTGAGCGAATTGGTGTGGATATGCTGCAGCGTACATGGCAACATTTGGAGTATCGATTGGATGTTTTGCGAATCACTAATGGTGCACATATCGAATGTTTGTAACAACGTTACTTTAATAAAAGAAACTTTTGAAAATACAGATTCTAAATAATCTTGTTTAAGAATTTTACGTGTGTTATCAAGAATTTTATTAAAAGATGAAATTGTACAGATAATGTTCGGACACACTGGAATTTCTAAAAAACTTGTCAAAACTTGGTATCAGAAAAAACTTAATGAGATTCTCTGTAAAATGGGACAACACTGGAATTTCTACACTTCATGGTTGACTTTTAATAACAGCCAAAAATTTTACAGATAATTCTCGGACACCCTGTATAATATGTAGCGCCCAACGGTAGACCTTCTATAATATGTAAAATAAAATTAAATGATATTTGGTCACCAGTTTGACCTTTCAGCCAAACAAACAATATTTAATGAGGAGATAGAAATGACTGTGGTTTTCGTTTAATTATTAGAAAAATAAATTATTTGCCCACAGTGATTAACAGTTATATATTCAGTAATTGTGCAGTATTACAATGACTGATTACACTGCCCAACAAAAAAAAATTTTTTTGCTGCGATTTAATTCTAAGACCTGTTTCTGGATAATATTGATGTGCTGATTTCAAAAATCACCTTAGATTTTGTCCATCACATCAAGTTTTCGTGCAATGCAATATGCCTATTTTGGGTGATCCATGAAGGGCGCTTATCAAAATTGATGATTTTTGAGACCTGTTAACAGCTGTTTTGCTGTTAAAATTTTATCTGTGGAATACGCAAATCTGTGCATTAAATCTAAAGGTCATTGGGTAAAGGAAAAGTGGCCACTAAGGCAAAATTTAAATGTAGGAGATAAAAATATTGTAAACGAGCCATTGGTGGATCGAGAAAGATCATTTTTCCACACTCCACATCAAACTTGGGCTTATGAAGCAGTTTGTAAAAGCTTTGAATAAAGAAGGTGATTGCTTTAATTACATATGTGCAGCCTTTCCAGGTCTTAGTGATGAGAAGCTTAAAGCTGGTATATTCGATGGTCCCCAGATAAGAAAACTGATGAAAGATCCGCAGTTCAGCATTTTCTCCTTTTTATTACCTTCTATACTCTATATCCTGGTTGTTTCTGCCTTCTCACCCCAAATCTATGGGAGGTTATTTTTTTAATGAATGAATGAATGAATGAATGAATGTAAGTAAGACTCCTTCGGCTCCCAAAGTTCTCACAGATAACAATTATCATGTGAGAAACATTGTTTTCCGTGAGAGGTATGGAAGTTGAAGGAGTCTTGTGGAGAAAGCAGATGAGGGTGTGTTAAAATAATTTGGGCGTATGGAGAGGATGCTGAAGAAGATTTACGTGTCGGAGGGGTAGACCGAGGAGGAGGTGGAAGGATGGGGTGAGCGAGGCTTTGGTCCTGAGGACCTGGACGTCTGGGAGGATGAACGATGCGTGCTAGATAGAAAAAAGTGCAGCGATGTGGTATAGTGGGGACGACGGGCTGGCAATGTGCCGCCTCAAGGTGTATGAAGCGGTCTGGGTAAACAGTGTAGTAGTCTGCAGAGCTGGGCTGTGGATAATGTTGCCTTGAGGCAGGTGCATTGTCATGTCAGCTGATGAAGTGAATGTGAGCGATTGAGGCACTTCCTGCCTGTTCCTGATGCGACCTCACTGCGGTGGGAGAGGCGTTTGAATATGCCCCCCCAAAATTTTGTATATATAATACGGGTGTCCGAGAATTATCTGTACATTTTTTGGCTGTTATTAAAAGTCAACCATGAAGTGTAGAAATTCCAGTGTTGTCCCATTTTACAGAGAATCTCATTAAGTTTTTTCTGATACCACGTTTTGACAAGTTTTTTAGAAATGTACGCGGGTGACAGACATTGATGATTTAAAAGCAAGAATCACAGCTGCTATTGAGCGAATTGGTGTGGATATGCTGCAGCGTACATGGCAACATTTGGAGTATCGATTGGATGTTTTGCGAATCACTAATGGTGCACATATCGAATGTTTGTAACAACGTTACTTTAATAAAAGAAACTTTTGAAAATACAGATTCTAAATAATCTTGTTTAAGAATTTTACGTGTGTTATCAAGAATTTTATTAAAAGATGAAATTGTACAGATAATGTTCGGACACACTGGAATTTCTAAAAAACTTGTCAAAACTTGGTATCAGAAAAAACTTAATGAGATTCTCTGTAAAATGGGACAACACTGGAATTTCTACACTTCATGGTTGACTTTTAATAACAGCCAAAAATTTTACAGATAATTCTCGGACACCTGTATAATATGTAGCGCCCAACGGTAGACCTTCTATAATATGTAAAATAAAATTAAATGATATTTGGTCACCAGTTTGACCTTTCAGCCAAACAAACAATATTTAATGAGGAGATAGAAATGACTGTGGTTTTCGTTTAATTATTAGAAAAATAAATTATTTGCCCACAGTGATTAACAGTTATATATTCAGTAATTGTGCAGTATTACAATGACTGATTACACTGCCCAACAAAAAAAAATTTTTTTGCTGCGATTTAATTCTAAGACCTGTTTCTGGATAATATTGATGTGCTGATTTCAAAAATCACCTTAGATTTTGTCCATCACATCAAGTTTTCGTGCAATGCAATATGCCTATTTTGGGTGATCCATGAAGGGCGCTTATCAAAATTGATGATTTTTGAGACCTGTTAACAGCTGTTTTGCTGTTAAAATTTTATCTGTGGAATACGCAAATCTGTGCATTAAATCTAAAGGTCATTGGGTAAAGGAAAAGTGGCCACTAAGGCAAAATTTAAATGTAGGAGATAAAAATATTGTAAACGAGCCATTGGTGGATCGAGAAAAGATCATTTTTCCACCACTCCACATCAAACTTGGGCTTATGAAGCAGTTTGTAAAAGCTTTGAATAAAGAAGGTGATTGCTTTAATTACATATGTGCAGCCTTTCCAGGTCTTAGTGATGAGAAGCTTAAAGGGTATATTCGATGGTCCCCAGATAAGAAAACTGATGAAGATCCGCAGTTCAGCATTTTCTCCTTTTTATTACCTTCTATACTCTATATCCTGGTTGTTTCTGCCTTCTCACCCCAAATCTATGGGAGGTTATTTTTTAATGAATGAATGAATGAATGAATGAATGTAAGTAAGACTCCTTCGGCTCCCAAAGTTCTCACAGATAACAATTATCATGTGAGAAACATTGTTTTCCGTGAGAGGTATGGAAGTTGAAGGAGTCTTGTGGAGAAAGCAGATGAGGGGTGTTAAAATAATTTGGGCGTATGGAGAGGATGCTGAAGAAGATTTACGTGTCGGAGGGGTAGACCGAGGAGGAGGTGGAAGGATGGGGTGAGCGAGGCTTTGGTCCTGAGGACCTGGACGTCTGGGAGGATGAACGATGCGTGCTAGATAGAAAAAAGTGCAGCGATGTGGTATAGTGGGGACGACGGGCTGGCAATGTGCCGCCTCAAGGTGTATGAAGCGGTCTGGGTAAACAGTGTAGTAGTCTGCAGAGCTGGGCTGTGGATAATGTTGCCTTGAGGCAGGTGCATTATTGTCATGTCAGCTGATGAAGTGAATGTGAGCGATTGAGGCACTTCCTGCCTGTTCCTGATGCGACCTCACTGCGGTGGGAGAGGCGTTTGAATATGCCCCCCCAAAATTTTGTATATATAATACCGGGTGTCCGAGAATTATCTGTACATTTTTTGGCTGTTATTAAAAGTCAACCATGAAGTGTAGAAATTCCAGTGTTGTCCCATTTTACAGAGAATCTCATTAAGTTTTTTCTGATACCACGTTTTGACAAGTTTTTTAGAAATGTACGCGGGTGACAGACATTGATGATTTAAAAGCAAGAATCACAGCTGCTATTGAGCGAATTGGTGTGGATATGCTGCAGCGTACATGGCAACATTTGGAGTATCGATTGGATGTTTTGCGAATCACTAATGGTGCACATATCGAATGTTTGTAACAACGTTACTTTAATAAAAGAAACTTTTGAAAATACAGATTCTAAATAATCTTGTTTAAGAATTTTACGTGTGTTATCAAGAATTTTATTAAAAGATGAAATTGTACAGATAATGTTCGGACACACTGGAATTTCTAAAAAACTTGTCAAAACTTGGTATCAGAAAAAACTTAATGAGATTCTCTGTAAAATGGGACAACACTGGAATTTCTACACTTCATGGTTGACTTTTAATAACAGCCAAAATTTTACAGATAATTCTCGGACACCCTGTATAATATGTAGCGCCCAACGGTAGACCTTCTATAATATGTAAAATAAAATTAAATGATATTTGGTCACCAGTTTGACCTTTCAGCCAAACAAACAATATTTAATGAGGAGATAGAAATGACTGTGGTTTTCGTTTAATTATTAGAAAAATAAATTATTTGCCCACAGTGATTAACAGTTATATATTCAGTAATTGTGCAGTATTACAATGACTGATTACACTGCCCAACAAAAAAAATTTTTTTGCTGCGATTTAATTCTAAGACCTGTTTCTGGATAATATTGATGTGCTGATTTCAAAAATCACCTTAGATTTTGTCCATCACATCAAGTTTTCGTGCAATGCAATATGCCTATTTTGGGTGATCCATGAAGGGCGCTTATCAAAATTGATGATTTTTGAGACCTGTTAACAGCTGTTTTGCTGTTAAAATTTTATCTGTGGAATACGCAAATCTGTGCATTAAATCTAAAGGTCATTGGGTAAAGGAAAAGTGGCCACTAAGGCAAAATTTAAATGTAGGAGATAAAAATATTGTAAACGAGCCATTGGTGGATCGAGAAAAGATCATTTTTCCACCACTCCACATCAAACTTGGGCTTATGAAGCAGTTTGTAAAAGCTTTGAATAAAGAAGGTGATTGCTTTAATTACATATGTGCAGCCTTTCCAGGTCTTAGTGATGAGAAGCTTAAAGCTGGTATATTCGATGGTCCCCAGATAAGAAAACTGATGAAAGATCCGCAGTTCAGCATTTTCTCCTTTTTATTACCTTCTATACTCTATATCCTGGTTGTTTCTGCCTTCTCACCCCAAATCTATGGGAGGTTATTTTTTTAATGAATGAATGAATGAATGAATGAATGTAAGTAAGACTCCTTCGGCTCCCAAAGTTCTCACAGATAACAATTATCATGTGAGAAACATTGTTTTCCGTGAGAGGTATGGAAGTTGAAGGAGTCTTGTGGAGAAAGCAGATGAGGGTGTGTTAAAATAATTTGGGCGTATGGAGAGGATGCTGAAGAAGATTTACGTGTCGGAGGGGTAGACCGAGGAGGAGGTGGAAGGATGGGGTGAGCGAGGCTTTGGTCCTGAGGACCTGGACGTCTGGGAGGATGAACGATGCGTGCTAGATAGAAAAAAGTGCAGCGATGTGGTATAGTGGGGACGACGGGCTGGCAATGTGCCGCCTCAAGGTGTATGAAGCGGTCTGGGTAAACAGTGTAGTAGTCTGCAGAGCTGGGCTGTGGATAATGTTGCCTTGAGGCAGGTGCATTATTGTCATGTCAGCTGATGAAGTGAATGTGAGCGATTGAGGCACTTCCTGCCTGTTCCTGATGCGACCTCACTGCGGTGGGAGAGGCGTTTGAATATGCCCCCCAAAATTTTGTATATATAATACCGGGTGTCCGAGAATTATCTGTACATTTTTTGGCTGTTATTAAAAGTCAACCATGAAGTGTAGAAATTCCAGTGTTGTCCCATTTTACAGAGAATCTCATTAAGTTTTTTCTGATACCACGTTTTGACAAGTTTTTTAGAAATGTACGCGGGTGACAGACATTGATGATTTAAAAGCAAGAATCACAGCTGCTATTGAGCGAATTGGTGTGGATATGCTGCAGCGTACATGGCAACATTTGGAGTATCGATTGGATGTTTTGCGAATCACTAATGGTGCACATATCGAATGTTTGTAACAACGTTACTTTAATAAAAGAAACTTTTGAAAATACAGATTCTAAATAATCTTGTTTAAGAATTTTACGTGTGTTATCAAGAATTTTATTAAAAGATGAAATTGTACAGATAATGTTCGGACACACTGGAATTTCTAAAAAACTTGTCAAAACTTGGTATCAGAAAAAACTTAATGAGATTCTCTGTAAAATGGGACAACACTGGAATTTCTACACTTCATGGTTGACTTTTAATAACAGCCAAAAATTTTACAGATAATTCTCGGACACCCTGTATAATATGTAGCGCCCAACGGTAGACCTTCTATAATATGTAAAATAAAATTAAATGATATTTGGTCACCAGTTTGACCTTTCAGCCAAACAAACAATATTTAATGAGGAGATAGAAATGACTGTGGTTTTCGTTTAATTATTAGAAAAAAAATTATTTGCCCACAGTGATTAACAGTTATATATTCAGTAATTGTGCAGTATTACAATGACTGATTACACTGCCCAACAAAAAAAAATTTTTTTGCTGCGATTTAATTCTAAGACCTGTTTCTGGATAATATTGATGTGCTGATTTCAAAAATCACCTTAGATTTTGTCCATCACATCAAGTTTTCGTGCAATGCAATATGCCTATTTTGGGTGATCCATGAAGGGCGCTTATCAAAATTGATGATTTTTGAGACCTGTTAACAGCTGTTTTGCTGTTAAAATTTTATCTGTGGAATACGCAAATCTGTGCATTAAATCTAAAGGTCATTGGGTAAAGGAAAAGTGGCCACTAAGGCAAAATTTAAATGTAGGAGATAAAAATATTGTAAACGAGCCATTGGTGGATCGAGAAAAGATCATTTTTCCACCACTCCACATCAAACTTGGGCTTATGAAGCAGTTTGTAAAAGCTTTGAATAAAGAAGGTGATTGCTTTAATTACATATGTGCAGCCTTTCCAGGTCTTAGTGATGAGAAGCTTAAAGCTGGTATATTCGATGGTCCCCAGATAAGAAAACTGATGAAAGATCCGCAGTTCAGCATTTTCTCCTTTTATTACCTTCTATACTCTATATCCTGGTTGTTTCTGCCTTCTCACCCCAAATCTATGGAGGTTATTTTTTAATGAATGAATGAATGAATGAATGAATGTAAGTAAGACTCCTTCGGCTCCCAAAGTTCTCACAGATAACAATTATCATGTGAGAAACATTGTTTTCCGTGAGAGGTATGGAAGTTGAAGGAGTCTTGTGGAGAAAGCAGATGAGGGTGTGTTAAAATAATTTGGGCGTATGGAGAGGATGCTGAAGAAGATTTACGTGTCGGAGGGGTAGACCGAGGAGGAGGTGGAAGGATGGGGTGAGCGAGGCTTTGGTCCTGAGGACCTGGACGTCTGGGAGGATGAACGATGCGTGCTAGATAGAAAAAAGTGCAGCGATGTGGTATAGTGGGGACGACGGGCTGGCAATGTGCCGCCTCAAGGTGTATGAAGCGGTCTGGGTAAACAGTGTAGTAGTCTGCAGAGCTGGGCTGTGGATAATGTTGCCTTGAGGCAGGTGCATTATTGTCATGTCAGCTGATGAAGTGAATGTGAGCGATTGAGGCACTTCCTGCCTGTTCCTGATGCGACCTCACTGCGGGGAGAGGCGTTTGAATATGCCCCCCCAAAATTTTGTATATATAATACCGGGTGTCCGAGAATTATCTGTACATTTTTTGGCTGTTATTAAAAGTCAACCATGAAGTGTAGAAATTCCAGTGTTGTCCCATTTTACAGAGAATCTCATTAAGTTTTTTCTGATACCACGTTTTGACAAGTTTTTTAGAAATGTACGCGGGTGACAGACATTGATGATTTAAAAGCAAGAATCACAGCTGCTATTGAGCGAATTGGTGTGGATATGCTGCAGCGTACATGGCAACATTTGGAGTATCGATTGGATGTTTGCGAATCACTAATGGTGCACATATCGAATGTTTGTAACAACGTTACTTTAATAAAAGAAACTTTTTGAAAATACAGATTCTAAAATAATCTTGTTTAAGAATTTTACGTGTGTTATCAAGAATTTTATTAAAAGATGAAATTGTACAGATAATGTTCGGACACACTGGAATTTCTAAAAAACTTGTCAAAACTTGGTATCAGAAAAAACTTAATGAGATTCTCTGTAAAATGTGACAACACTGGAATTTCTACACTTCATGGTTGACTTTTAATAACAGCCAAAAATTTTACAGATAATTCTCGGACACCCTGTATAATATGTAGCGCCCAACGGTAGACCTTCTATAATATGTAAAATAAAATTAAATGATATTTGGTCACCAGTTTGACCTTTCAGCCAAACAAACAATATTTAATGAGGAGATAGAAATGACTGTGGTTTTCGTTTAATTATTAGAAAAATAAATTATTTGCCCACAGTGATTAACAGTTATATATTCAGTAATTGTGCAGTATTACAATGATGATTACACTGCCCAACAAAAAAAATTTTTTGCTGCGATTTAATTCTAGACCTGTTTCTGGATAATATTGATGTGCTGATTTCAAAAATCACCTTAGATTTTGTCCATCACATCAAGTTTTCGTGCAATGCAATATGCCTATTTTGGGTGATCCATGAAGGGCGCTTATCAAAATTGATGATTTTTGAGACCTGTTAACAGCTGTTTTGCTGTTTAAAATTTTATCTGTGGAATACGCAAATCTGTGCATTAAATCTAAAGGTCATTGGGTAAAGGAAAAGTGGCCACTAAGGCAAAATTTAAATGTAGGAGATAAAAATATTGTAAACGAGCCATTGGTGGATCGAGAAAAGATCATTTTTCCACCACTCCACATCAAACTTGGGCTTATGAAGCAGTTTGTAAAAGCTTTGAATAAAGAAGGTGATTGCTTTAATTACATATGTGCAGCCTTTCCAGGTCTTAGTGATGAGAAGCTTAAAGCTGGTATATTCGATGGTCCCCAGATAAGAAAACTGATGAAAGATCCGCATTCAGCATTTTCTCCTTTTTATTACCTTCTATACTCTATATCCTGGTTGTTTCTGCCTTCTCACCCCAAATCTATGGGAGGTTATTTTTTAATGAATGAATGAATGAATGAATGAATGAATGTAAGTAAGACTCCTTCGGCTCCCAAAGTTCTCACAGAGAACAATTATCATGTGAGAAACATTGTTTTCCGTGAGAGGTATGGAAGTTGAAGGAGTCTTGTGGAGAAAGCAGATGAGGGTGTGTTAAAATAATTTGGGCGTATGGAGAGGATGCTGAAGAAGATTTACGTGTCGGAGGGGTAGACCGAGGAGGAGGTGGAAGGATGGGGTGAGCGAGGCTTTGGTCCTGAGGACCTGGACGTCTGGGAGGATGAACGATGCGTGCTAGATAGAAAAAAGTGCAGCGATGTGGTATAGTGGGGACGACGGGCTGGCAATGTGCCGCCTCAAGGTGTATGAAGCGGTCTGGGTAAACAGTAGTAGTAGTCTGCAGAGCTGGGCTGTGGATAATGTTGCCTTGAGGCAGGTGCATTATTGTCATGTCAGCTGATGAAGTGAATGTGAGCGATTGAGGCACTTCCTGCCTGTTCCTGATGCGACCTCACTGCGGTGGGAGAGGCGTTTGAATATGCCCCCCCAAAATTTTGTATATATAATACCGGGTGTCCGAGAATTATCTGTACATTTTTTGGCTGTTATTAAAAGTCAACCATGAAGTGTAGAAATTCCAGTGTTGTCCCATTTTACAGAGAATCTCATTAAGTTTTTTCTGATACCACGTTTTGACAAGTTTTTTAGAAATGTACGCGGGTGACAGACATTGATGATTTAAAAGCAAGAATCACAGCTGCTATTGAGCGAATTGGTGTGTGGATATGCTGCAGCGTACATGGCAACATTTGGAGTATCGATTGGATGTTTTGCGAATCACTAATGGTGCACATATCGAATGTTTGTAACAACGTTACTTTAATAAAAGAAACTTTTGAAAATACAGATTCTAAATAATCTTGTTTAAGAATTTTACGTGTGTTATCAAGAATTTTATTAAAAGATGAAATTGTACAGATAATGTTCGGACACACTGGAATTTCTAAAAAACTTGTCAAAACTTGGTATCAGAAAAAACTTAATGAGATTCTCTGTAAAATGGGACAACACTGGAATTTCTACACTTCATGGTTGACTTTTAATAACAGCCAAAAATTTACAGATAATTCTCGGACACCCTGTATAATATGTAGCGCCCAACGGTAGACCTTCTATAATATGTAAAATAAAATTAAATGATATTTGGTCACCAGTTTGACCTTTCAGCCAAACAAACAATATTTAATGAGGAGATAGAAATGACTGTGGTTTTCGTTTAATTATTAGAAAAATAAATTATTTGCCCACAGTGATTAACAGTTATATATTCAGTAATTGTGCAGTATTACAATGACTGATTACACTGCCCAAAAAAAAAAATTTTTTTGCTGCGATTTAATTCTAAGACCTGTTTCTGGATAATATTGATGTGCTGATTTCAAAAATCACCTTAGATTTTGTCCATCACATCAAGTTTTCGTGCAATGCAATATGCCTATTTTGGGTGATCCATGAAGGGCGCTTATCAAAATTGATGATTTTTGAGACCTGTTAACAGCTGTTTTGCTGTTAAAATTTTATCTGTGGAATACGCAAATCTGTGCATTAAATCTAAAGGTCATTGGGTAAAGGAAAAGTGGCCACTAAGGCAAAATTTAAATGTAGGAGATAAAAATATTGTAAACGAGCCATTGGTGGATCGAGAAAAGATCATTTTTCCACCACTCCACATCAAACTTGGGCTTATGAAGCAGTTTGTAAAAGCTTTGAATAAAGAAGGTGATTGCTTTAATTACATATGTGCAGCCTTTCCAGGTCTTAGTGATGAGAAGCTTAAAGCTGGTATATTCGATGGTCCCCAGATAAGAAAACTGATGAAAGATCCGCAGTTCAGCATTTCTCTCCTTTTTATTACCTTCTATACTCTATACCTGGTTGTTTCTGCCTTCTCACCCCAAATCTATGGGAGGTTATTTTTTTAATGAATGAATGAATGAATGAATGAATGTAAGTAAGACTCCTTCGGCTCCCAAAGTTCTCACAGATAACAATTATCATGTGAGAAACATTGTTTTCCGTGAGAGGTATGGAAGTTGAAGGAGTCTTGTGGAGAAAGCAGATGAGGGTGTGTTAAAATAATTTGGGCGTATGGAGAGGATGCTGAAGAAGATTTACGTGTCGGAGGGGTAGACCGAGGAGGAGGTGGAAGGATGGGGTGAGCGAGGCTTTGGTCCTGAGGACCTGGACGTCTGGGAGGATGAACGATGCGTGCTAGATAGAAAAAAGTGCAGCGATTGGTATAGTGGGGACGACGGGCTGGCAATGTGCCGCCTCAAGGTGTATGAAGCGGTCTGGGTAAACAGTGTAGTAGTCTGCAGAGCTGGGCTGTGGATAATGTTGCCTTGAGGCAGGTGCATTATTGTCATGTCAGCTGATGAAGTGAATGTGAGCGATTGAGGCACTTCCTGCCTGTTCCTGATGCGACCTCACTGCGGTGGGAGAGGCGTTTGAATATGCCCCCCCAAAATTTTGTATATATAATACCTGGGTGTCCGAGAATTATCTGTACATTTTTTGGCTGTTATTAAAAGTCAACCATGAAGTGTAGAAATTCCAGTGTTGTCCCATTTTACAGAGAATCTCATTAAGTTTTTTCTGATACCACGTTTTGACAAGTTTTTTAGAAATGTACGCGGGTGACAGACATTGATGATTTAAAAGCAAGAATCACAGCTGCTATTGAGCGAATTGGTGTGGATATGCTGCAGCGTACATGGCAACATTTGGAGTATCGATTGGATGTTTTGCGAATCACTAATGGTGCACATATCGAATGTTTGTAACAACGTTACTTTAATAAAAGAAACTTTTGAAAATACAGATTCTAAATAATCTTGTTTAAGAATTTTACGTGTGTTATCAAGAATTTTATTAAAAGATGAAATTGTACAGATAATGTTCGGACACACTGGAATTTCTAAAAAACTTGTCAAAACTTGGTATCAGAAAAAACTTAATGAGATTCTCTGTAAAATGGGACAACACTGGAATTTCTACACTTCATGGTTGACTTTTAATAACAGCCAAAAATTTTACAGATAATTCTCGGACACCCTGTATAATATGTAGCGCCCAACGGTAGACCTTCTATAATATGAAAATAAAATTAAATGATATTTGGTCACCAGTTTGACCTTTCAGCCAAACAAACAATATTTAATGAGGAGATAGAAATGACTGTGGTTTTCGTTTAATTATTAGAAAAATAAATTATTTGCCCACAGTGATTAACAGTTATATATTCAGTAATTGTGCAGTATTACAATGACTGATTACACTGCCCAACAAAAAAAAATTTTTTTGCTGCGATTTAATTCTAAGACCTGTTTCTGGATAATATTGATGTGCTGATTTCAAAAATCACCTTAGATTTTGTCCATCACATCAAGTTTTCGTGCAATGCAATATGCCTATTTTGGGTGATCCATGAAGGGCGCTTATCAAAATTGATGATTTTTGAGACCTGTTAACAGCTGTTTTGCTGTTAAAATTTTATCTGTGGAATACGCAAATCTGTGCATTAAATCTAAAGGTCATTGGGTAAAGGAAAAGTGGCCACTAAGGCAAAATTTAAATGTAGGAGATAAAAATATTGTAAACGAGCCATTGGTGGATCGAGAAAAGATCATTTTTCCACCACTCCACATCAAACTTGGGCTTATGAAGCAGTTTGTAAAAGCTTTGAATAAAGAAGGTGATTGCTTTAATTACATATGTGCAGCCTTTCCAGGTCTTAGTGATGAGAAGCTTAAAGCTGGTATATTCGATGGTCCCCAGATAAGAAAACTGATGAAAGATCCGCAGTTCAGCATTTTCTCCTTTTTATTACCTTCTATACTCTATATCCTGGTTGTTTCTGTTCTCACCCCAAATCTATGGGAGGTTATTTTTTTAATGAATGAATGAATGAATGAATGAATGTAAGTAAGACTCCTTCGGCTCCCAAAGTTCTCACAGATAACAATTATCATGTGAGAAACATTGTTTTCCGTGAGAGGTATGGAAGTTGAAGGAGTCTTGTGGAGAAAGCAGATGAGGGTGTGTTAAAATAATTTGGGCGTATGGAGAGGATGCTGAAGAAGATTTACGTGTCGGAGGGGTAGACCGAGGAGGAGGTGGAAGGATGGGGTGAGCGAGGCTTTGGTCCTGAGGACCTGGACGTCTGGGAGGATGAACGATGCGTGCTAGATAGAAAAAAGTGCAGCGATGTGGTATAGTGGGGACGACGGGCTGGCAATGTGCCGCCTCAAGGTGTATGAAGCGGTCTGGGTAAACAGTGTAGTAGTCTGCAGAGCTGGGCTGTGGATAATGTTGCCTTGAGGCAGGTGCATTATTGTCATGTCAGCTGATGAAGTGAATGTGAGCGATTGAGGCACTTCCTGCCTGTTCCTGATGCGACCTCACTGCGGTGGGAGAGGCGTTTGAATATGCCCCCCCAAAATTTTGTATATATAATACCGGGTGTCCGAGAATTATCTGTACATTTTTTGGCTGTTATTAAAAGTCAACCATGAAGTGTAGAAATTCCAGTGTTGTCCCATTTTACAGAGAATCTCATTAAGTTTTTTTCTGATACCACGTTTTGACAAGTTTTTTAGAAATGTACGCGGGTGACAGACATTGATGATTTAAAAGCAAGAATCACAGCTGCTATTGAGCGAATTGGTGTGGATATGCTGCAGCGTACATGGCAACATTTGGAGTAATGGATTTGCGATGTTTTAATCACTAATGGTGCACATATCGAATGTTTGTAACAACGTTACTTTAATAAAAGAAACTTTTGAAAATACAGATTCTAAATAATCTTGTTTAAGAATTTTTACGTGTGTTATCAAGAATTTTATTAAAAGATGAAATTGTACAGATAATGTTCGGACACACTGGAATTTCTAAAAAACTTGTCAAAACTTGGTATCAGAAAAAACTTAATGAGATTCTCTGTAAAATGGGACAACACTGGAATTTCTACACTTCATGGTTGACTTTTAATAACAGCCAAAAATTTTACAGATAATTCTCGGACACCCTGTATAATATGTAGCGCCCAACGGTAGACCTTCTATAATATGTAAAATAAAATTAAATGATATTTGGTCCCAGTTTGACCTTTCAGCCAAACAAACAATATTTAATGAGGAGATAGAAATGACTGTGGTTTTCGTTTAATTATTAGAAAAATAAATTATTTGCCCACAGTGATTAACAGTTATATATTCAGTAATTGTGCAGTATTACAATGACTGATTACACTGCCCAACAAAAAAAAATTTTTTGCTGCGATTTAATTCTAAGACCTGTTTCTGGATAATATTGATGTGCTGATTTCAAAAATCACCTTAGATTTTGTCCATCACATCAAGTTTTCGTGCAATGCATATGCCTATTTTGGGTGATCCATGAAGGGCGCTTATCAAAATTGATGATTTTTGAGACCTGTTAACAGCTGTTTTGCTGTTAAAATTTTATCTGTGGAATACGCAAATCTGTGCATTAATCTAAAGGTCATTGGGTAAAGGAAAAGTGGCCACTAAGGCAAAATTTAAATGTAGGAGATAAAAATATTGTAAACGAGCCATTGGTGGATCGAGAAAAGATCATTTTTCCACCACTCCACATCAAACTTGGGCTTATGAAGCAGTTTGTAAAAGCTTTGATAAAGAAGGTGATTGCTTAATTACATATGTGCAGCCTTTCCAGGTCTTAGTGATGAGAAGCTTAAAGCTGGTATATTCGATGGTCCCCAGATAAGAAAACTGATGAAAGATCCGCAGTTCAGCATTTTCTCCTTTTTATTACCTTCTATACTCTATATCCTGGTTGTTTCTGCCTTCTCACCCCAAATCTATGGGAGGTTATTTTTTTAATGAATGAATGAATGAATGAATGAATGAATGTAAGTAAGACTCCTTCGGCTCCCAAAGTTCTCACAGATAACAATTATCATGTGAGAAACATTGTTTTCCGTGAGAGGTATGGAAGTTGAAGGAGTCTTGTGGAGAAAGCAGATGAGGGTGTGTTAAAATAATTTGGGCGTATGGAGAGGATGCTGAAGAAGATTTACGTGTCGGAGGGGTAGACCGAGGAGGAGGTGGAAGGATGGGGTGAGCGAGGCTTTGGTCCTGAGGACCTGGACGTCTGGGAGGATGAACGATGCGTGCTAGATAGAAAAAAGTGCAGCGATGTGGTATAGTGGGGACGACGGGCTGGCAATGTGCCGCCTCAAGGTGTATGAAGCGGTCTGGGTAAACAGTGTAGTAGTCTGCAGAGCTGGGCTGTGGATAATGTTGCCTTGAGGCAGGTGCATTATTGTCATGTCAGCTGATGAAGTGAATGTGAGCGATTGAGGCACTTCCTGCCTGTTCCTGATGCGACCTCACTGCGGTGGGAGAGGCGTTTGAATATGCCCCCCAAAATTTTGTATATAATAACGGGTGTCCGAGAATTATCTGTACATTTTTTGGCTGTTATTAAAAGTCAACCATGAAGTGTAGAAATTCCAATGTTG
Organism: Bathynomus jamesi; assembly: GCA_023014485.1. Taxonomy (NCBI): domain Eukaryota; kingdom Metazoa; phylum Arthropoda; class Malacostraca; order Isopoda; family Cirolanidae; genus Bathynomus; species Bathynomus jamesi. The sequence goes on from JAJOZX010015209.1 coordinate 24,138, forward strand.
TCCCATTTTACAGAGAATCTCATTAAGTTTTTTCTGATACCACGTTTTGACAAGTTTTTAGAAATGTACGCGGGTGACAGACATTGATGATTTAAAAGCAAGATCACAGCTGCTATTGAGCGAATTGGTGTGGATATGCTGCAGCGTACATGGCAACATTTGGAGTATCGATTGGATGTTTTGCGAATCACTAATGGTGCACATATCGAATGTTTGTAACAACGTTACTTTAATAAAAGAAACTTTTGAAAATACAGATTCTAATAATCTTGTTTAAGAATTTTACGTGTGTTATCAAGAATTTTATTAAAAGATGAAATTGTACAGATAATGTTCGGACACACTGGAATTTCTAAAAAAACTTGTCAAAACTTGGTATCAGAAAAAACTTAATGAGATTCTCTGTAAAATGGGACAACACTGGAATTTCTACACTTCATGGTTGACTTTTAATAACAGCCAAAAATTTACAGTAATTCTCGGACACCCTGTATAATATGTAAGCGCCCAACGGTAGACCTTCTATAATATGTAAATAAATTAAATGATATTGGTCACCAGTTTGACCTTTCAGCCAACAAACAATATTTAATGAGGAGATAGAAATGACTGTGGTTTTCGTTTAATTATAGAAAAATAAATTATTTGCCACAGTGATTAACAGTTATATATTCAGTAATTGTGCAGTATTACAATGACTGATATACACTGCCCACACAAAAAAAAATTTTTTGCTGCGATTTAATTCTAAGACCTGTTTCTGGATAATATTGATGTGCTGATTTCAAAAATCCCTTAGATTTGTCCATCACATCAAGTTTTCGTGCAATGCAATATGCCTATTTTGGGTGATCCATGAAGGGCGCTTATCAAAATTGATGATTTTTGAGACCTGTTAACAGCTGTTTTGCTGTTAAAATTTTATCTGTGGAATACGCAAATCTGTGCATTAAATCTAAAGGTCATTGGGTAAAGGAAAAGTGGCCACTAAGGCAAAATTTAAATGTAGGAATAAAATATTGTAAACGAGCCATTGGTGGATCGAGAAAAGATCATTTTCCACCACTCCACATCAAAAACTTGGGCTTATGAAGCAGTTTGTAAAAGCTTGAATAAAGAAGGTGATTGCTTTAATTACATATGTGCAGGCCTTTCCAGGTCTTAGTGTGAGAAGCTTAAAGCTGGTATATTCGATGGTCCCCAGATAAGAAAACTGATGAAAGATCCGCAGTTCAGCATTTTCTCCTTTTTATTACCTTCTATACTCTATATCCTGGTTGTTTCTGCCTTCTCACCCCAAATCTATGGGAGGTTATTTTTTTAATGAATGAATGAATGAATGAATGAATGTAAGTAAGACTCCTTCGGCTCCCAAAGTTCTCACAGATAACAATTATCATGTGAGAAACATTGTTTTCCGTGAGAGGTAGGAAGTTGAAGGAGTCTTGTGGAGAAAGCAGATGAGTGTGTTAAAATAATTTGGGCGTATGGAGAGGATGCTGAAGAAGATTTACTTGTCGGAGGGGTAGACCGAGGAGGAGGTGGAAGGATGGGGTGAGCGAGGCTTTGGTCCTGAGGACTGGACGTCTGGAGGATGAACGATGCGTGCTAGATAGAAAAAAGTGCAGCGATGTGGTATAGTGGGGACGACGGGCTGGCAATGTGCCGCCTCAAGGTGTATGAAGCGGTCTGGGTAAACAGTGTAGTAGTCTGCAGAGCTGGGCTGTGGATAATGTTGCCTTGAGGCAGGTGCATTATTGTCATGTCAGCTGATGAAGTGAATGTGAGCGATTGAGGCACTTCCTGCCTGTTCCTGATGCGACCTCACTGCGGTGGGAGAGGGTGTGAATATGCCCCCCAAAATTTTGTATATATAATACCGGGTGTCCGAGAATTATCTGTACATTTTTTGGCTGTTATTAAGTCAACCATGAAGTGTAGAAATTCCAGTGTTGTCCCATTTTACAGAGAATCTCATTAAGTTTTTTCTGATACACGTTTTGACAAGTTTTTTAGAAATGTACGCGGGTGACAGACATTGATGATTTAAAAGCAAGAATCACAGCGGCTATTGAGCGAATTGTGTGGATATGCTGCAGCGTACATGGCAACATTTGGGTATCGATTGGATGTTTTGCGAATCACTAATGGTGCACATATCGAATGTTTGTAATAACGTTACTTTAATAAAAGAAACTTTTGAAAATACAGATTCTAAATAATCTTGTTTAAGAATTTTACGTGTTTATCAAGAATTTTATTAAAAGATGAAATTGTACAGATAATGTTCGGACACACTGGAATTTCTAAAAAAACTTGTCAAACTTGGTATCAGAAAAATCTTAATGAGATTCTCTGTAAAATGGGACAACACTGGAATTTCTACACTTCATGGTTGACTTTTAATAACAGCCAAAAATTTTACAGATAATTCTCGGACACCCTGTATAATATGTAGCGCCCAACGGTAGACCTTCTATAATATGTAAAATAAAATTAAATGATATTTGGTCACCAGTTTGACCTTTCAGCCAAACAAACAATATTTAATGAGGAGATAGAAATGACTGTGGTTTTCGTTTAATTATTAGAAAAATAAATTATTTGCCCACAGTGATTAACAGTTATATATTCAGTAATTGTGCAGTATTACAATGACTGATTACACTGCCCAACAAAAAAAAATTTTTGCTGCGATTTAATTCTAAGACCTGTTTCTGGATAATATGATGTGCTGATTTCAAAAATCACCTTAGATTTTGTCCATCACATCAAGTTTTCGTGCAATGCAATATGCCTATTTTGGGTGATCCATGAAGGGCGCTTATCAAAATGATGATTTTTGAGACCTGTTAACAGCTGTTTTGCTGTTAAAATTTTATCTGTGGAATACGCAAATCTGTGCATTAAATCTAAAGGTCATTGGGTAAAGGAAAAGTGGCCACTAAGGCAAAATTTAAATGTAGGAGATAAAAATATTGTAAACGAGCCATTGGTGGATCGAGAAAAGATCATTTTTCCACCACTCCACATCAAACTTGGGCTTATGAAGCAGTTTGTAAAAGCTTTGAATAAAGAAGGTGATTGCTTTAATTACATATGTGCAGCCTTTCCAGGTCTTAGTGATGAGAAGCTTAAAGCTGGTATATTCGATGGTCCCCAGATAAGAAAACTGATGAAAGATCCGCAGTTCAGTAACTCAATGACCGAAACGGAGGCAAGAGCTTGGAATGCTTTTGTGGCAGTAGTTAAGAAACTTCCTAGGAAACAAAAAGTCTGAAAATTATAAAGATCTTGTAAAGGATTTACTTGTAAACTTTCAGCAGTTGGGTTGCAACATGAGCATTAAAGTTCACTATCTCAACAGTCATCTGGATAAATTTCCAGAAAATCTTGATGTTAGTGAAGAGCAAGGTGAAAGGTTCCACCAAGATATCAAAGTGATGGAAGAACGATACCAAGGAAGATGGGATACCCATATGATGGCTGACTACTGCTGGAGCCTGCAGAGAGATTCTTGACATCTCTCATCTAGGAAGTCCTATAAGATAAAATTTATCAGCACTGAAAAGTAAGAAAACAAGAAAAAGACAATGTTAAGAAAACTGGTCCCGTGCTTGCTTTAATATGGATTCATTTTTTGATTATTTAAACATTTTTAATCACTTTGTGTCAATATTACCATTGTATATTAAAGTTCACTCTCTGCACAATTGTTTACTTTTCCATGCTGATTCTGAGTATGTAAAAACTTATTTTTTGAAAAGAAAAAAAATTGGGCATAACCCTGCCAAAATGCGATATCTTCAAAATATCCGTATTTGATTGCTCGAAAACCTGACGTGATAGGCAAAAACTATGGTGATTTTTTTAAATCAGCACACCAAAGTTACCTAAAAATAGGTGTTAGAATTAAATCAGCAAAATTGGCGGTGGGCAGGGTTATTAACAATAAGAAACGGTTTTTATACAATATAAGAGTTAAAGGTTACAATAGTGACAAGAAACAATAATTTAGGTAATGCCACATACGATATTGGACACACAACAATAAGTAATGAAGCAAGTAATAACTGAAGTAACGAGAGTACGGATTAGCTCTAATAGCGGTGGTAAATGCGTGAGTTAGCTTGAAATAGTGTTGAGGGACACTAAAGATAGCCTATTCGGTTTGGCTGGGGATATATTGAGTTTGTAGGCTATGCAAAATTAGTTTAGCACGACGGAATAAACGGTAGGCCAAATGAGCTGGTAGCCTACGTGAGGTTTACAAATCTGGGTTTCTTCGAAGGTAGACTGGGAAGACGGGAGAGCCTACTAGCATGTTTGAATGACAAAATACTTGTTGAAGGGAAATAAAGATTCGCAGATCGATATGGATGAATGTTCAGTGAGGCAGAGGAACCCGAAGGATGCACAAGTTGAATCTTGTAGAAGTGAGGTTGTTTCCGTGCTCGGTGAAATGGTGGTAGGCCTAGACAGCGGTGATCAACTTCGTGTGTGCTTGAAAGGAGCGTGAAGGAAAGTTGCCCGCTGAGATCGTTGAAATGGTATTACGTGACGAAGGAACGGAGCGAGATGTGAAGTGAAGACTCGAGAAGAGGGCAAAATAAGGGCGACCTGAAGTGGACTGGCACTTTCATAGGTTTGGTGACGCTGAAAGGGCCAGGACGCTACAAATTTGGCGGGCACTTTTGAGAAACTAAATAAAATAAGTGTTCCTTTGTGTTCTGTTCTTGGTCACGTGTTTGGAAATTTCCGTTCCGCTGCTACATACATAAGAATCGTTACATTACATTATCCCCAATCGTTATTTTCCGATACTGTTCTACTCTGGATCGATGAACGACCAGGATGCATCACCTCATTACATTACATTTGGATAGCATGAAACCACTTGGCGGCCCCTCCTATATCTAGTTTTCACATTCAAACAAGGGAGGAGAAGCTTCCCCCTCCGAGTCCTTAAGAGTACTTGTCTTGAGTGTACGCCACCGATAGGAGAAAATATGACTAATAAAATTAATAAAGATAGCAGAGGATTCAATTGTCAGATATTATTTACGTTTGTAACTTACGTACGTTTTCTGTACAATGTCGTTTTACATTTTCAAGGTCGCTCATCGATGGCGTGATATACATGTTTGCTGTCATTCGGGATATGGTAAAGCAATTGCATTTTGGGAAACACTTTTTATTTACTGTGTACATAAAATCTGGAGAAATACCATCTACATTATTACACTTATGTACACGTAATATTTTAATATCTACACTATGAAAAGGTATACAAAATCATTTCAAGGTCACACGTATTGTAGTGGTAATGCGCATGCGTAGGTCACATTAATTATTAAATTTATATGATGATGAAAGTAGTAATGGCATTATAGAGACATTAAGTTCGTGTCTTATTTCTAGTACAATCCTTTAAACAAACAGATTTTGGAAAGTAAGGATGTAAGGTCCGGGAGATTTGGAAGATATTTTAGGCGAAGATAAAATAGAATTCCTATATCATCATGACGTACGTGAATTCGATCGATCCGGAATGAACTCTGTTTCGATATTATTATAATTAAACGATTCAAGATTGGATTTAATTACGGTTAGTATGAGTCGATTAATTTCGGTTCGATTTAATTAAGTTTGTCTACCTCTGCGCACCTAATATAATATAACCTTTAACCTACAGTAGTTTCGTATGTACGATTTCTTTTGTTATGAAACATTATTTCAAGCTCGGACGTATGTGAAATGTCAAATGGGTATAAAATAAAGTTACGCACAAATTTCCACGATTGCTTTGACGCAATATACATATGTAACGTTTTACATGGACACGATTTTTGTATCCCTGTGTGTATTATTTATTTATTTATTTTATTTTTTTAAGTTCGGGAAGAACCGATCCGCCTCTAGTTAAAAGGGCATATCCCGGCGGAAAAACAAAGAAAAAGTGAGAGGAAAGACGGAGGAAAAAGAAAGGGTGGAGGGGACAGTCGAAGTGGAAAAAGACCAAGGACTGCAGGGTCGAGCCCCATCATCCTTGGGTGCTAGGGCCGGGAGGGCGCACGTGAAACCTCCAGGAACAAGCACGTACAAACGAGCACAAAGAGCACGAGCTTAGAACCCCCTTGCGTGGATAATATATATATATATATATATATATATATATACATTTAACTGCAATGACCACGCAGTATATTAATGTATAGAAACGACGTAAGTATAGAAGTGTTCTGCACACGAGGAAGAGAAATAACGAACAAATGAAAAATGAGGTGACCGCATGTCTGACCGGCAATCGGAAGGTCCTGGGTTCGATTCCCGGGCGGTCACCTCATTTTTCATTTGTTCGTTATTTCTCTTCCTCGTGTGCAGAACACTCCTCTATACTTACGTCGTTTCTATACATATATATATATATATATATTTTTTTTTTTTTAACCTTTGGTTAGCTTCCGCCCGAATCATTCATTCTGACGAAGGTCAAGCTTTTCACTCCACCTTAGACCTACAGTTTAACGTGGAATCCGAACCACGCCCCACCAGCAGCCCAGCGTCTTAACCACTAAGCCACCCAGGGTACCCATTTATCTACCAACCACTTTCTTTTATTGTGTGGAAGGGTGAACAGCTGGGTTTTGCTGCGCGCCGGCTTCTGTCACCTGGTCTCGAACCCGGGGCCGATGGATTCGTAGTCAGCGACGCTAACCACTACATTATATATGTATATATATATATATGCAGAGAAGGGAGTGTTCTTGGGCATTTAAGGATAAAAAGAAAATCAACGCCGACATTAACAAACAAACACTTTATTTCAGACTCAACAAGTACAAACATTATTCAGACAAAATTAAAACACACAACTAAAGCTGATTACAAAAACAAACACAAACCCTCTTTATTGCGGATCATTCACAATCCATAGCCACTTAACCTAACACACAAGTACAATCTTACAAAAATAGGGCCAACATAGCTACTTAACCTAGCATACTGGCATACTGTGTGATTAATTATCTGTCAATTTTATGTATATTGTTATTGCACGAGACAACATTAACTGAAAAAGATCATTTGTATACGTAGGAGAAAATAATTGTAGCTTAATGAAGAAATCGGAGAAATTATGAAAATATCAGGTTGTAACATAAATTCTGCTCGATTAGAAAACGGACGATAGATAATAGAATAACCTCGAAGATAATGTGAAATAGTTTTAGAAATGTTGCGAAATACACGCGGCAACAGGTTCGCACAGGTTTTATCACGATACAGAATGATACAGAATGACTTAGGCTAGTGTAGGATTAGGCTAGTGAATATTTTTTATGGTGTTTTTCATGCAGTTGCAACGCCACCCCTACGATATTACAGTAATTGAAAAAACATGGAGCCCACGAAAGAGCATATTCGACATGTGATGCTGTATGAGTTCCATAAAAGATCTAATGCTAGTGAATCTGTAAAAACCATTCAAAGAATTTATGGAAATGATGATGTGAGCGAATGGATGTGTAGGAGATGGTTTGAGAAGTTCAGAAATGGAGACTTCAGTCTGAAAAATTATCAACGAACAGGACGACCAAATGAGTTAGATGAAGAGTTGCTGAAAGCAACAGTGGAGAAAAACCCAACGGTAACTGTAAGAGAACTTGGCCTGCAACTCGGCGTTAGCCATATGACCCTTCATCGTCATTTGAAACTGTTAGGAAAAGTAGTGAAGGTTGGAAAATGGGTTCCGCATTATTTGTCACAAGTGAATCTTCAACATCGAATCGATATTTGCACATAACTGCATTATCGGCAACTGCAGGCACCGTTTTTGAATCGGATCGTCACTGGGGATGAAAAATGGGTCCTCTACAACAATCAGTGGCGTAGCTAGAGTTTGTGCCGCCCCCCTGAAACACAACACAATACACATAACAAACATACTTAAACAAAAAGTGAAAACGACGTATAGAAAAAACCTGTGAAAAATATTAGGACAACATGTTTACTTCTGAAGTGAAAAAATTAACTACAACATTCTACACAGTTATTTTTCTTGCTTTTCTGTTAGCAAAATCTTCGATGACATTGTCGAAGTCTATTTCATCTGTCAGTTGTTGTTCTATAGACAGTATGGCAAGATTTCTCAACCGCAAGGTGCTCATAGTAGATCTTAGGTAATTCTTTATCAGTTTTAGTTTAGAAAAACTCCTCTCACAGCTAGCAACACTAACAGCAATTGTGAGAAAAATCCGCAGCAGTATTACAATATTTGGAACCGAGTTACCAAGATTGTACTTTTGAATAAACTGCAAAAGTTCAAGGGGGCCTTTCTTCCACGTCTCTGTTTCGTCTTGCGTAGCAGCAACAGCAATAAAATGCTGAAGTCTTTTTCTCTCAACGAGGAACTCTTCCTTATCAATGTCTCAGAATTCGCTTCGCGATTGGCCGCTTCCCGATCCGCCCATCGGGAAGCATTTTACCTCAACTTTCTGAAGTATTTCTTTTCGAATTCCTTCTCGTCCGAATCCTGGGATTACCATTATCATTTTACAACTAATACCAGCATATTAGTTTTGATATTGATTATTTATAAATATTAAACGTATATTTATAGATTATAACGTAGGCCCTATTTACAGAACTTTATGGGTTATTTCCCTTTTTAATGAAATAAATGCATTTATACCAATGCTATTATTAATTAAGCACAACTAAGCGCTTAAATAGGTATGATGGTCAATAAGGCCATCTTCAAGGGAACACAATCCTTACCACTGTCGGAAATTAACGAAGTAAGCAGTGTTTTCGTGGAAAAATAAAATTGTCTGGCGTCTTGTATCCTTCTACTGTCCCGACATAAAAAAAACAACTTTTTTTTTCATTGCAGTAGACCAAAAGTGCCGCCCGGGGCGGACCGCCCCCCCGCCCCCTATAGCTACGCTAGTGACAACAATATTAAGCATCGACATCAGTGGCTTAGCCATGAAACAAAGCCTGAACCTCAGCCAAGGAATGGACCCCATCCAAAGAAAATTTTGCTATGCGTTTGGTGGGATATGCAAGGCATTATTCATTTTGAGCTTCTGCCAGATAACCAAACAATCACAGCTGAAGTCTACTGTCAACAACTCCACCGACTGAAGATGGCATTACAAGAAAAGTGTCCTGCATTAATTAATCGCAGAGATGTTCTATTCCACCAGGATAACGCGCACCCTCACACTGCTCGAATCACCACTGCCCAATTGGAGGCATTTGGTTGGGAAAAAATGCCTCATCCACCTTATTCTCCGGACATCGCACCTTCAGACTACCATTTATTCAGAAGTCTGCAACACCACCTAGATGGACAAAAGTTGCAATCCAGGGAAGCTATGGAAAACGAAGTGATCGCTTTTTTTAACTCGAAACCAAAGGATTTCTTCGAACGTGGCATAAAAAAACTTTTCTACAGGTGGGAGGAGGTTATAGAAAAAGGAGGGAATTATATTGATAATTAATTTGTCATTGTCATTTAATTTTTGTTGTGAATGAACTAAAAAAATTGAGCACAATATATGTTACAACCTTATAAAAGAATTTAATAAAAATGCTGATGAATTATGGGAAGCTGAGTTCGGATATGATTTTGTGGAAACTATATTTTAAATTATTAATTATACAACAAACAAAACATTTTTGTTGCGGATTATTCACAATCCATAGCCATTTAACCTAACATACAAGTACAATCTTATGTATTATACAATGAACTTAACATACAATATGCATATATAGTCTTTGCTACATTACAAAAATAAGGTATTGTAAACCAGCAGTTGCCTGAACAAGGACTGCCATATACGGGGTGTCAGGAAATGATTGCACCCCCCCCCTGTAGAGCAAAAACTAGAAGAGATAGATAAAAACCGGCGAGACCACTTGAAAGAGCGTTAAAATCTGAATAAAAACCATTATATTCTATTCCTGTGATTTTAATTCTTACCATTTTTTTCCCCACAGAAACCATGGCATCATCTATTTTGAACGATTCAGAGAAAAAGCGAGTTCTTGACCGCATTCGAGCTGTCACATTTCGTGAAGCAAAGGAAGCTGGTGCAACTTTCATAACTCGACACTGGGTGGCTGAGAGATTAAAAAGATCAGAAGACTTTGTCAAAAGGAATTGGAATAAGAATCCTGAAGATTGTGAAACAGAATTTCGAGGAGGAAGACCGGAGAAATTATCTCAAGAATCGAAAGACATTGTGCTTGCTGCATCACGGCGCCGAAAGAAGAGCTGCTCTGAGGTAGCGAAAGAGATACTTATCCGTCGTGGTAAGATAGTCAATCGGCAACTTGTGCATCAATTTCGAGTTCGCCAAGGCTTGAGTGCTTGGCATGAAATAGCTAAGCCACGGAAGAGTGATCTTAATATTGAAGATCGGCTATGGTTTTGTGATTATCTTGAGGAATGGACGGAAGACAATTTCCTTCACTTGGTTCTCAGCGATGAATTCTTCGTTTATGTCTCCAGAAAACCAAATTTTCAGAATGATCGGGTTTGGGCAACAACTCCTGATGAAGTCCCAGACGACCAGAAGTATCGAGAAATAGTAAAAAATCCAACATGTGTGGGTGTTTTCATTATGTTCTCTATTCGGAAGCTCATCTGGGTTATCAAACCAAGAGGAACCAGTTGGGATGGGCCTTATTTTCGAAATGTAATTTTAGCCCAACATGTAATTCCGTTTTTGAAAGACCCCGAGTGTGTTTTGGATGTTGAACAGGCAACCTTTCTTCACGACAAAGCCCCCTGTATGAAAGCACTTGCGACTCAACAACTGCTTAAGGACAATAACATTGATTTTTTCGGAAATAATGAATGGCCTGGCAATTCTCCCGATCTTAATGTCTGTGAACATGTCGGATCCATCATGAAGGATCGGGTGGAGTCCTTAATGCTGGAACAACCCATTCAGAATCGGTATTCAACAGAAATTATGACTGCAAAGATCAACGAAGTCCTTGAAGAAATGAGTCATGATACCGATCTCTTTGAGACACTTCTGGGATCATACCCCCGTCGATTAATGGCCTTCAGAGCTGCAAATGGGGGCAACACCCGATATTAAAACGAGTGTTTTTTATTCAAAATTAAACGCTCTTTCGCGTGGTTTTGTCTGTTTTTTTCTATTCCTTTCAGTCTCTTCTGTACAGGGGGGGGGGGGCAATCATTTCCTGACACCCTTTAGGTGAGACGTACACAGTATTTGAAGACAGGACATTGCACAATAACACATTAGAGCAAAATATATACGAGTATATATAAAATATTAACTTGCTGTGTTTAATTTGTACGCACAATTATAGTCTTTCATCTTCGGCTTTTGTGTAGATATCGTATTTACTTCCGTATAATGCGCACCCTAATTTTCAGACACTAGATTTAGAAAAAAAAGTTTGCTTCCGCGTATAATGCGCCTCTTCCCCGATCGCCGTGCTGGTGTCTTTTTAGACTGTCTCTCGAGCTGCGAATTTTGTTGCTCTTCCCGTGCGCTGTTTGGTAGCAATTCAAGAAATGCAGTATCAGCAATACCCTCGACTGTACTGAAGATCTACAGAATCTAAGGCTAACAAAGACCCTAAGATCTACTCTAAGGTTAGCCCGAGAGAAAGAAGAGAGTCGGGGGTTAAAAGAAGAGAATAAGGGGTTAAGTAGCAAAACCTATCATTCGTGGGTTAACATTCATTCAGAAAAAGAGAGAGAGAGAGACTCACCATCATCATCCGCCGGCCACTGCCGACAAGTCGGAAAAATAGTCGAAGAGAATAGGAAAGGGGTGAAAGATGAAAAGAAGTAAAATAAGAACGCTTACAAACCATACAAACAGTCTTAACTCAAGAAACACTGTCATACCATGCAAACTACAGACACGCAAGTAAAGAGAGGATGAGGAAAAAAAAAAAGAATGAAGAGTATAACAAAAAGTGGGTTAGTTTACGCTATGAGCTACATCTAAGTTCGTGTTCGTCTAAGTTTTTTTTTATATATAAATTTAACGCTGGCATATCACACGCTGGCATATCACACGCTGGCATGTCACAAGCTGGCATCAATCATCAACAGACTCAAACCTCAACTATCATCCCCAGAGCTCCTGTTCCTAATTGCTTTATTTTAAACGACGTTAATATTTTTAAAATGTGTATCTAAACGGTTTTTAACATATTAACGCTGATAGAGTTCACGATGGACGCGGGAAGAGTATTCCATTCATAATTACTTTAAAAAGTTTTTAGCGATGTTAATAATGAAACGTCTACCACGTAATTTAAATCTGTTATTATGAATATTGCTATTATCGAAAATGAACAATTTGTCAAAATTTACGTTATCCATTTTATTAACGATTTTGAAAACTTCACTAAGCTCCTCCCTTAATCTCCTAGTTTCGAGTGAATGCAAGTCTAACTCTTTAATCCTATCTTCGTAAGACTTGTTGCGTAGTGACGGAATTAGTTTCGTGGCGCGTCACTGAACCCTTTCCCATCTATAAATATCCTCTCGCAAATACGGGCACCAAAACTAAACGGCATATTCTAAGTGAGGCCTGACTAGGGACTTGTAAGGGGGCAATATAATATTATTCGATTTAAATTCGAAATTACGCACTATGAATCCTAACATCATCATAGCTTTTGGTAGGAGGAAGATGATACAAGTGACCCCGATGACCCCTCTGAGGAAGCAGCCGACTCCTCAAACATTAGTGACTCGGGCATGGTTGCGGAAATTGTATAAACAGTAATTATGGTAAACCTTTCATTCAAAGAATGTCTGTTGCCCTGTGATTACCTGATTAACCTAATACTGTCAATAGTGTAATGTTAAGCGAGTTCTGAATAGTCGTTTTATTTCGCGTACTAAGGAAGTATGGCTATGAGAGTTTAATAAAAATGCCAGTGTATTTTTCCACTGTTTGTTATACCTATTTATTACTAATATTTTTCGTGTTTTGCTTGCACGTATAGTGCACACCCCGATTTTGAAGATGGGAAAATGGTAAAAAGTGCGTATTATACTTTTTTTGAAGGAGGGGCCAAGGGTGAATGCCCGCAAAAACGCAACCCTCAATAGAAGAAGAAGAGAGCCAAAATCAAGGTCCAGGGTTTTCGAGATGCATGGAGATAGTGTTTGAACGATTGGAGGTCAAGACGGAAAAAGAGTAGATGAAAAATTGAAATTACCGATTAACCCTTGCGTTAGGGTTGGACAGAAAAGGAATGAGAATGCAGTTAGAGAGTTCAGAAGAGCAGTGTCCGTTATAAGAGCGATAGTAAAGAGAGAATGACGCAACATTGCGGCGAAGAGTGAGGGATTGAAGACAGTAAGAGGCGGAGAATTGATGAAACGAAAAGCCTTTCATCCACCCGGTGAAGTAGAGCTGTGTGGGTTGAGCCACCCAACACACAAGAAACGTACTCCATACAGGGGAAGACAAGCAGTGGTGTAGTGCTAAATAAAGAAGTGAGGGAACGCATTTTGAAAGTGTTACTCAGATGCGGGGGGGACAATGGCAAGCGCGGCGAGCCCATACAGCTGGGGGTCCGGGGGCACTGTAAGCCCCCCGTGAAATCATATTTTGAGGTCATATGCACTGGATATTAGGATATATTCCAAGGTTGAAGATGCAGTATTTCCAGTGTCATTAGATATACGACATCCAGTACGATCAATAAAAATAGCTAACAACTGGAATGATTAACTAAAAAAAAGTTAACAACTGGTACGCCGTGGTGACTGTTTCACCAGATCTTTATAGGCTAGCATTGCCTCAGTCGAAGCTAAAAGAAATGAAGCAGTTAATGATTCTTTCTCATATTTCTTCTAGGGGTGGGAATTAAAATTTCATGACGTTAGAGATTTGTAAGTTCGGATTTATTTGAAATAGTGAGGGAACGCCGTTCCGTCTACCAAAAAAAGTAAGGGAACGCCGTTCCCACGCGTTCCCACAGCACTACACCACTGAAGACAAGACCCCTGTACAGTAACTAAGTAGGGTGAAGAAACTGCGGAGTCGGTACAGCACACCTAACGTCTTGGAAGCTGTTTTGAAAAAAGAGTATATGTGATCTTTCCAGGAAAGATCACGAGAAAGGGAAACCCCAAGAATGTTAAGAGAAGAGGAAGGATTGAGTTGTGTATTGTTGAAGGTAAGGGGATAATTGTGACGAGTACACAGATGGAGAAACTGAGTTTTTGAGACATTGAAAGCCACAAGTTTTTTTCTGCCCCAATCAGAGATGACAGAAATATCAGAAGTCGGGTGTACTGTAGCCGTCTGACGCGAAGCATGGAGAGACTTGCGAGGGACGCTTTGTGAAGTGGGTGGAAAAATGAAGAAGGGAATCATCGACATAGGAGTGGATAGGACAGCAAGTGCGACTTAATAGATCATTGATAAATAAAAGGAAGAGTGGGTGAAAGGACAGAACCCTGAGAAACACCACTGTTAATAGCTTCAGGAGAAGAACTGGACATCTCCAACCGCAGCTATAGGTCGGCCAGAAAGGAAATTAGAGATGAAGGCACAGATGAAAGGATAGAAACCGAAGGGCAGTTTCGAAATTAAAGATTTGTGCCAGACTCTATCAAAAGCTTTTGATATGTCTAGTGCAATCGCAAAAGTTTCAGCAAAATCCCGAAATGAGTATGACCAAGAGTCAGAGAGATATGCAGGAAGATCGCTAGTAGAGCGTCCCTTGCCCAACCCATAGTGACGATCTGAAGATTGTGAGAAGAGATGTTTAAGAATATTTCTGTTAAAGATCGATTCAAAAACTTTAGAAAGGCAAGAAATCAAAGTAATTGGACGATAGTTGGAGGGTTGAGAGAGGTCGCCCTTCTTTGGGACATGTTGAATGAAAGTGAACTTCCACCAGGAAGGAAAAGTACCAGTTGAAAGACAAATACGAAAGGGTTTGCCTAGCCAGGGTGTCAGCACAGAAGCACAGTTCTTGAGAACAAAAGGAGGAACACCATCAGAACCGTAAGCCTTCCTGGAGCTGAGCCCAGATAGGGCAGAAAGAACATTTTTGGAAGAGATTCTAATTTCAGATATAATAAAGTCGGAGGGAGAAGATGAAGGAACAGCACCGGAATCATCCATGGTTGAGTAAATACGTATATAATTCTCCGGTCTGTTTCATTTTTGCCAATTTGTTAAAACTGAAAAATTGTTATTAAATAGATGGTTGTTAGTTTCGCAGTTTCACGGATTGAGAATTTGGCTAGTCTACTTAGTGGTAAAGAAGTGCGACTACTAATGCCGCGATGCTCATCGACCCGTACCTTAAGTTGACGAACAGAGCTGCTAACATATGTGGCGTTACAACCACAATTGAAAGTGTAATCTAGGTTGGAGGCGAGAGCATCGGGCAACCTTTCCTTAAGTTTGAAAAAGGAGCTGATGCTAAAAGTATTCATAAATATAATTTAAAATCAATTTGTGGATAAAACTGAGCGAGTAAGCGTTTTAGGTCTTTTTCGATCCCTTCGCTGATGTAGCCATAAAAAAGCATTGATATATATATAAATATATATTTTTTTTTTCAACAGTGGGAACGGGGAGTTGGGGTTTAAAGTGATGATTTAAATAGTTATCATTTGGGTTCTCCTTTGGGCCCAAATTTGGAAACGTCTTCCTTTCCTTTCATGAAGCTCACTGGCTTAATGACTGCCTCCCCCTCCTTCTGTTTTCTACCGTAGGTGGATCATCCACATACCTACGGTAGAAAATACACACACACACACACACACACACACACACACACCACACACACACACACATATATATATATAATATATATATATATATATATATATATGATGAATAAAACCACGAAGGAAAGGAAACAGAATGGTGCTCAAGCGCTTTCGTCTAATGACATCCTCACGAACACTGAAGTACATAGAGTTACAGCCTATATATAGGTTACAGAAAAAAAAAATATATATATATATATATATATATATTAGTGATGTAGGTCACATCACCACATTTTCTCGCACCCGCATCCGCACTTTGGACTGCGGATGTCGTGCGGATGTGGACTGTTGAGATAAAATGTCATTAATAAGCGGAAATTATCAAATTCTACTATATTAATAGAACTACTTCATTGTGCGCAAAAGTGATGCAAGCGACAAGACGAGAGGCTGTTCTTGTATGAAGTTACTCTCTTGCAACCTACTTAGATCGACGTTACAAAGCTAAGTTATTTTCACCTAGTACATTAGAACGAGTTAAATCATCACTTGGCAAAGCAGTTGAAGAGCTTCAATCTCTTGAATCTGTCGCTTCGCCACCCACCAAAAGAAAAGAATAAAAGTTTCAGTGACAGAACCAACACCTTCAACAAGCAAATCTATCACAGAATCTGTCTCTCAGTTTCTTGAGTCAAGCAGCAATGACGAGACCTACGCGATGTCAAAAGATGTAGTAAAAATGATCGAGAGCTATCACCAAGAAAAACGCCTGGCTGCATGTGACAATCCTATTAGTTGGTCGAAAAATACGCAGAATATCTATCCATACTTGGTCCTCCAACAAACGTACCAAGCGAGAGATTATTTAGCAGTGCTGGATTAATATATGATGAAAAGAGAAACAGACTGGCAGCAGAAAAGGCAGAAAAATTAATGTTCCTTAAGCATAACCTTCCTATAATTAAGTTTGAACATTAAACGATGAACATCTTAGTTTACTTTATTTTAATTACTCATTTATAAATATGCCTAATAAAACTTTAAACTTAATATAAATAGTTATCAAGCTAATTAAAGATCTCTTTCTATAAGGGTGGAGGTTGGGGAAAGAGGTCGGTGGGGTGCATTTGAGTTGGGTTCACGTCCCGCATCCTGGTAACACAATTATGGTTTCTAATTGTGGCTGAAACAACAAAATATAACGAATTTATTTGCAGACGAATTCACTAATTGATTTCTATATTAGTTAGATGCTTGATATTATTTTATATGTTCAGAGAAAAGTACAGCAATTATTGTACAATTAATCAATTATACTACATTATAGCTACAGCTCTCTATATAAAACTTATTATATACGTTAAACACAACAAATCTCGAATATATCCTAAAAAATAACGAAAATGTAGACATCCGCGGATGTTGAAATCAAACATCCTCAGCCGCATCCGCATCCGCGGATGTGAAAAAAATGACATCCGCTACATCACTAATATATATATATATATATTATATATATATATATAAACGGAGAAATAAAATTAAAATTTAAAAAAATTAAAAATTAAAGGATTGTGGGAGGAGCATACAAATTTGTAAGGAAAATCTATCGATTTTTAGCACAAGATTGGTTGGAAACAATTCATTTGATCTTGTGCTAAAAATCGATAGTTTTTCCTTACAAATTTGTATGCTCCTCCCACAATCCTTTAATTTTTATTTTTTTTATTTTTATTTTATTTCTCCGTTTATTGTATATATATATATATATATATATATATATAAGCACACCGGACAAAAAATTAGTCACCCCTAATAGCACCGATAGTAGGAAGTTCAAGGTCACACAGAGGGCGCTGATGTAGCATTGGTAAGTGATAAGTAGCGGTGACGTAGCACACAGGATCAGATCTGTTTCGTGAGGTGGTGAAGAACAAAGTGTATGTTGGATATAGTCTGCGAAATGGGTCGTGAGGCAGACGTTACTCAGTGGCAAAAAGGAGCCATCGTGTTTGGCAGAGCCCACGGACACAAAATGTCTGAAGTAGCCCAATTTGTTGGTGTGTCAACGCGTACTGTCCAGCGAGTTTACAAAGAGTGGTGTAGTTCGCAATCAACTGACAATCGACGGCGTAACTGTGGCCGGAAAACAATTCTCGACAATAGGGGCCGCCGCCATGTTTCTCGTCTAGTAACTGCAAATCGTTTTCAAACCAGAGAACAATTGCTCCAAGAAACCAATGAGGTTCTCCAGCGACCAATTTCCGAACGGACATTGCGACGAGAACTTCATGCGATGGACATCTGGAGCAGGGTACCACGGAAGAGGCCGCTGTTAACAGCAAGTCACAAATTGGCACGTTATAAATGGGCTCAGAGGCACAAAAACTGGACTGCGGCAGATTGGAAACGTGTAATTTGGTCCGATGAGTCCCGTTTTTGTTTGTTCTCCAATGATGGGAGGCGACGAGTACATCGCAGGTCCAATGAAGCCTTTAATCCTGAATGCGTCGAAGATGTTGTTCAGGCTGGAGGTGGTTCCGTGATGTTCTGGGGATGTTTTTCGTACCACGAAATGGGCCCTCTCGTTCCAGTGACGATGAATTTGAACCAGCAGGCGTACCTCCGCATACTAAACTCGCCGGATTCGTGCGGTTATCAAGGCCAGAGGCGCCGTCACACGTTATTAGGTACATTCTGAGAGGGGTGACTAATTTTTTGTCCGGTGTGCTTATATATATATATATATATATATATATATATATATATATATATATATAGAAACGACGTAAGTATAGAGGAGTGTTCTGCACACGAGGAAGAGAAATAACGAACAAATGAGAAATGAGGTGACCGCCCTGGAATCGAACCCAGGATCTTCCGATTGCCGGTCAGATATGCTACCACTACACCACGGGCCTCGATTAGTCAGAAGTCGCAATTCTCCTACATAGGGCAGAAACCAATGCCTTGAGAGGGCACCCTCGCAAATCGTGAATATGTACATTTAACTGCAATGACCACGCAGTATATTAATGTATAGAAACGACGTAAGTATAGAGGAGTGTTTTCATTTGTTCGTTATTTCTCTTCCTCGTGTGCAGAACACTCCTCTATACTTACGTCGTTTCTATACATTAATATACTGCGTGGTCATTGCAGTTAAATGTACATATTCACGATTTGCGAGGGTGCCTTCTCAAGGCATTGGTTTCTGCCCTATGTAGGAGAATTGCGACTTCTGACTAATCGAGGCCCGTAGTGTAGTGGTAGCATATCTGACCGGCAATCGGAAGATCCTGGGTTCGATTCCCGGGCGGTCACCTCATTTTTCATTTGTTCGTTATTTCTCTTCCTCGTGTGCAGAACACTCCTCTATACTTACGTCGTTTCTATACATTAATATACTGCGTGGTCATTGCAGTTAAATGTGTATATATATATATTTATTTTTCTGTAACCTATATATAGGCTGTAACTCTTTATGTACTTCAGTGTTCCTGAGGATGTCATTAGACGAAAGCGCTTGAGCACCATTCTGTGTTTCCTTTCCTTCGTTGTTTTATTCATCATAAATATTTTTCACGTGTTACTTTCGTGAAATAATTTTCATATATATATATATATATATACAGGTCCGGCGCCAGCCTATTTGGCGCCCTTAGCAGGACTGCAGCTGGCGCCCCCACCCGCCTCCCACTTCACGATTGGGTTTGCCCACAAAGTAATCAAGGTACCATATTGAAGAAACTATTTGCCTTACACTGATCTATTTTAATTTGCTAATACATACATTTATTATAAAATTATAAAATCATTTCACAGTTCAAGAAAGTGTCATGACCAATCAAAACAGCGAGTAAAGCGAGGCATATGTAGTAACAAATCAGAACGCTCAAAAGTGCTAAAATATGCGTGCAAAAAGGATATATCTACTGTTTTTTCCAAGCAAGAAGGGCATATGTCACATAAAAACAGTTATTCGCTTATTGACGACTCCCGGAACTCATATTAAGCCGTAAATAAGCAGCGTCGCTTATTGACGACTCCCGTCTGTGCGCGCAACATTTTTAAATCGCTTATTTACGACTCCCGTCCCTAAAGGGTTAAAGGTCGTGATAGTGAAAGTTCTATAATGACCCAATAAGATGAATAAGTTAATTATGTAAACATCAGTCAAGCTAAACTGGTGTACATACGTCGTACAACCTTTCATCATTTGTCTATGCTTCTCATTCCTTCATTATTTTTTTCATGTTGTTCTTACATAATACTATCAGACGTGCACAGGGCGGAAGGCGCTGGCGCCCCCCAGATCTTTGGCGCCCTTAGCATTTACTAACCTCGCCTAATGGAAGCGGCGGCCCTGTATATATATATATATATATATTATATATATATATATATATATATATATATATATATATAGTGCGGTCATGAAATTTCGAAATAATGAGGCGGTTGCGCCGTCCTTAACTCGTGATAATTTCGATCCTCCTGATGATCGGATCCGGTCACCGTAGTTTGTACAGTTGCACTCATTATTCGTGTGGAAAGAAAGTGGATGAAATTTAGAGACACCTTACGGAAATCTGCAGAAGAGACAATCGGTTTCAAAAAGGAGAAAAGAGAGTAGATGACTGAAGATATATGGAATGCGGTAGAAGAAAGAAGGAAAGCAAAAGAAAGAATGAACAGATGTGAAGACGTGATAAACAGGATGGAGTTGGGGGAGAACTGGCAACAACTGAATCGAGAGGTCAAAAAAGGGCCAGAAACGATGAGACAATTTGTGAACGAGATGGCGCAACAGGCAGAGACAGCAGCGCGGAGAGGAGATATGAGGGAATTATATAAGATAACGAAAACACTGACAGGAAGAAATTACAGAGAGGCAAGACAAGTAAAATCAAAGGATGGAACTATATTGACTGCGGAGATGCAACAACTGGAAAGGTGGAAAGAGCATTTTAGAGAAGTTTTGAATAGAAATAGACCCGAGGAGTTAATTCAAGAAGAGGTGAGAGGGAACCAGGAGCTGAACATAGATGTTAGACCACCAAGTAAGGCTGAAATCCAGAAGGCTATCAAGAAGTTAAAAGGAGCAAAGGCGCCAGGGATGGATAGTGTAGAGGCAGAACTGTTGAAGGTGAACCCAGGGATGATGACAGACGAATTACATGGACTCTTTGGTATAATATGGGAAACCGAGAAGTTTTCCAAAGAATGGAGAGGGGGTTTGCTGGTGAAAATACCAAAGAAAGGAGATCTATCGCGATGTGACAACTGGAGGGGAATCACACTGTCTGTATCTAGTAAGGTGTTGATCCAGGGGCGTGTTTAGCTACCGCGGGGCCCATTTGTTCCGTGAACACACATGGAAACCATAACAATATATGAATATAAATGCATACTACAATTTGCAGGGTTAATCATGGCATAGAGTGTGGTGGACTCATCTGTTTTAAATATCTCCTCCCTACAAAAAATAAGGTCGACAATATGAAAAATATGTGAAAAAAATTGTAAAAATTATACTAACAGTACATACATTTTAGTTACAATAATATGGCAGAATATAAGAAATAGTTGGTAATATGAATAAATGCAAGGTTTCTTGTACCTGTTAGAAAATCTAGAAGAGGAAGAACCATTGTTGTCCCAAGGCGATATGACGACTAAGCTGATTGATGCAGAATTGCTTGTATATATTAAGTTAAGGTGTGTATATATATCCATCTCATAATTGTAAGGTTAGTGAAAAATTCACTTAATTTAGAGCTAGCATTTTTGGGCTCTTGTGGCATCATTGTTTGGGCACTCTTGTGGCATCATTTTTTGGGGCGCTGCGCGTCTTTTCTACTCGTTTGTGGAATGCCGTACTTACAGGGTGTGATCTTATAGAGAGCTCTCTTGCAATTCAGTTTGGTTGTTTAGATACAAAATTGTTGCATCGTGCAATAGTGCAGGTTGTGTTGTTGTTGCAAGGTTGAGAAAGAAGACCATAAATAGTGCCCTTTTGTTTTTATCTTAAATTCATGCAACTGAGGCCTAAGGTAGGCCCACATCGAGTCAGCAACCCTGAGGTAGGACCTAATAGGACCTCAAGTCCGTAAGTTTTTAATTTTAGCTTAACTTGGGCTGTAGGTTGAACCAGAGCCGGATTTAGACGTGTGGAGGCCCCCCTACCTTAGGGGAAGACATAATTGAAGTCATCCATAAGATTCATAATATAATTAACATACATACACTTTCAAAACATCGTGCACTCTTGTGTCTGTTCATTCCACTCATTTCTGCAAAAAATTAAAGCCTCGGGTTACTCGGGTATTCCATTATAGTGAGAGTAGGCTTAAAAGCGTAATAAAAACAAAATAATAATCAGTACACAACAAATAGTAATTGGTAAAAGTTTATGTACTACAGTGGTATTGGATGCACGTGTTTTTTTGTTGATCATCTATCGGGTTTTTCTAGTTTCGGGTTTTTTCTATTTTGATAATGGCTTGTCAATATGTGGAGGCCCATGGGCAGCTGCCCACTTTGCCCACTCCTAAATCCGGCCCTGGGTTGACCTGGCCGTTCACAGCTCAGCTGGGATTTTGAACCCAATAACTAAATAAATAACATGGTCCTTCAGAACCGGATTCTAGCCCAAGACTGAGTCAGTGACTATTTTTCGGCAAAGTTCTGATTGTGCAAATTGTAGCCCAAGTTAGGCCTAGACGGGTTGAGCATTATTGAGTTAAGGTCTCAGGGTAGAAAGTTTGGTCGCCCAATTGCGAAACTTGGCCACTCGTCTGTCGTTGTTTTTGGCCTAC
Source organism: Bathynomus jamesi (assembly GCA_023014485.1). Lineage (NCBI taxonomy): Eukaryota > Metazoa > Arthropoda > Malacostraca > Isopoda > Cirolanidae > Bathynomus > Bathynomus jamesi. The sequence goes on from JAJOZX010015209.1 coordinate 46,716, forward strand.
ATTTTTACCGGTTTGGTTAATTTTGGTTTATTATTGAATTAAGGTCCCAGGGTACAAAGTTTGGTCGCCCAATTGCGAAACTTGGCCACTTGTCTGTTGTTGTTTTTGGCCTACATTTTTACCGGTTTGGTTAATTTTGGTTTATTATTCGTAGGCGAAGGTTGCAGACTTCGGTGCGCCAGTTACTTGGGTGGAAAATTTGGTATTCCATACTGGTGGTTGGTCAGTACCCCACCCAGCAATTCAGTTTATTTGAAAAAAAGAAAATTTGCGTTTGATCAGTTTGGTTAAGTATTTTTGCCAATTCAGCTCATTTGGCATTGAGCCCAATTGTTGTCTGCATTGAAGATGAGTGCATCTGAATTGAACAAGTTTAAAAAAAGGAGAAGCGCCTACAAAGGTCTAATTACAAAGGTCATTGCCACTGTAGATTCTGCCATAGAGCAAGAGGATTTAAGCTTAGTGACTGCGCAGCTTTCCATATTAGAAACTAAAAAGGTTGCTCTAAGTGAAGTAAATGTTAAAATTGAGGCTCTTATAGAAGAGGATGAAATAGAAAATAACATAATTTACTTTGAAGAGATTATTGATGATATAATTAAAGTAGGCCACTGAGCAAAAGAGTTTAGCAGCTCAGTACAGTTAGAGACCAGGTCTAATAATGAAACACAACACTCAACAAACGGTGTTTGTGAAGTTAAGGTTAACAGATCTGCAGTTCAATTACCGAGGCTTGTACTCAAAACATTTTCTGGGAGTATTCAGAAATGGCAAGGATGGGCAGATAGTTTTCAATCAGCAGTTCATTCTAGTCAAGTGTTAAGTGCGGTGGAGAAGTTTAATTATTTGCAGTCCCTCTTCGAAGGGGAGGCAGCAAAGACAATAGCAGGATTAGCATTAACAGAGGCTAATTATACTGTGGCTTGGGATATATTAAAGAAACGGTTTGGTAAGCCAGAGATCTTAATTAAAAGCCACCTCCGTGAACTTTTAGCTATACCTCATGTTAATAATCTCAATAATGTCAAGGAGTTACGGCAGTTATATCATGAATTTGAAGTTAGAACTAGGTCCCTGGACAACTTGGGTGTAGGAATGGAGAGGTATGGTATAATGTTGGTTACTATACTGGAGTCTAAATTGCCTAGCTCAATTTTGCTTGAATTAAGTAGGGGACACTCTACAGAACATGTGTACATCCCCCTTCAGCAGATGTTAAGTCTTTTAGGCACAGAATTAGCAAGACGAGAGGGAAATGAGTTTGCACAGTGGGATGTTAAACAAGGGGACAAAGGCAGGCACAGCACCAAGGTTTCTACAAAAAGGAATAGCCCAGGTACAGTGTCAGCTCTACATGCATCCTCTGAGAATAAATTAAAGGGAATCAAGGAATGCATATTTTGCGAAGGCAACCACAAGTCATATAAATGTGAGGTGGCTGAGGCTTTACCTTTTGAAGAGAGAAAGGACAGGGTAACTAAGTCCACAGTATGTTTTAAATGTTTTTTGAAAGGTCACAGAGCAAGGTTTTGTAAGTTTAAAATTTTGTGCAAAAAATGTCATGGCAGGCATCAGCCATTATTGTGTGAAAACACTCCTAGTAGGCCTACCCCAGAAGTAGAGACATCAGTGGCACATGCCACTGCCATGAAAGGGAGTAAAAGTAAAGGGGGATTATTGCAAACAACTGCAGCCTTATTAATTGGGAATGATGGAGAAGCTACTGTAAGAGTGTTGTTTGATAGTGGTAGCCAGTGTAGCTTTATTAAGACCAGAATTTCCAGAAAATTGGAGTTTAAAGAACTTAAGAGGGAAAATTTAAGAATTTCTGGGTTTGGGGGTTTCGTTCAAAACCGAACCAAATTTAAGAAGGTAGAAGTTCTGGTTAAGGGGTTGTTACCGCAAAGTCCCACTATCAAGGTCCAAGCTGTAGAGATTGAGGAACTTTGTGCTCCAGTCACTACTTGTTTAGATATGGCATGTGTCCAAGAATTGCGAGTTAAAGGAATTAATTTGGGCAATAATAAGTTTGAAGGAACAGAAGATATTAATCTTTTGATTGGAGCTGACCAGTGGCGTAGCTAGAGTTTGTGCCGCCCGGGGCGGTCCTTCACTTTGCCGCCCCCCTGAAACACAACACAATACACATAACAAACATACTTAAACAAAAAGTGAAAACGACGTATAGAAAAAAACCTGTGAAAAATATTAGGACAACATGTTTACTTCTGAAGTGAAAAAATTAACTACAACATTCTACACAGTTATTTTTCTTGCTTTTCTGTTAGCAAAATCTTCGATGACATTGTCGAAGTCTATTTCGTCTGTCAATTGTTGTTCTATAGACAGTATGGCAAGATTTCTCAACCGCAAGGTGCTCATAGTAGATCTTAGGTAATTCTTTATCAGTTTTAGTTTAGAAAAACTCCTCTCACAGCTAGCAACACTAATGTGAAAAATGCTCTGTATGAATTGGTCCACAATTAACCCACCCCTTATTTCTCCAGTCTAACTATAGAGTAGATCAAGTCTAGCCTAGAGGGGTCAGCCTAGAGATTCCGGAAATGGTCCAGAGCGGGCAGATAAATTGAGGTCCACAGTAGGATTCCTCACCAAACTAGGTTAGGGCAATCTACCTTTACCTTTGTTAAGCTATGAGTTGATGCTGGGTCTTAGGCCACAATGTAGGCCTAAGTTGTCTGACCCAGCTTAATTTAATGAGTTTAACTTGCTGGGTTAAAAACACAATTAGTCACTTACTGCTAGTTATTAGAGAGTCTCTTTTCTCCTTCCTGTATAATTGTCGAGAGCGTACTTGCTGGTGGGAATCTTTCTTCGGTATCTGTTCTCGTCCCTTCTCCAATTCCGTCCTCTCGCCCCGTTCTTCCTTTTTTTCTCTTTGTTCTCCTTTTAGCGGGGCTTTTTCCACCAGCGTCGTGTTGGTTTTTTCCTCGGTTGGTTGATTGATCGGTAATGTATATCTATTACCGAGCACGCTCTTGTCACACAGTATATAAATACTAGTGTGGAGAATAACTCTGGTGAGCAACCAATTGGTTTCATCCACCCAGTTATTGACATAAAAGGAATTTAATAATTGTTAGATTAACTACCTACCTACTCAGTGAACCATTTTCGTTACCTCCCAACTACCCACTCATCAGTTTTCCATATACTTGGGGCCCCGGGAGATAAAAATTTTGGTGTCATTGTCACCAATTTTTATGTCTGAGTGTAGACTAGCTAACTATTTGACTGTAAATGCCTGTTAATCTGATTAACAGTGCCTATCCTCACCTTCTCATGGAGAAGGTGTAGCATTTAATTAGAAGAGAAAATATACATCCATAGGATGAAACTATCTATGCTCTTTACCATAAGAAAAGAAAAAGTGAAAGTTAGAAGATAAAATTACAATTCCCCAGCATCTATTTTTTGTTGTAAAAATAGTCGCGCCTTTAATGCTGTTTGTCGCTGAGTTCTTGTGTCTGTCAATGTTGTAGTAGGATGCGTTACCACTCCTACTGTCAAAGGAATAGTTACTGGAAGTTCAGTGTCTCCAGTTGTTACTGTCAGTGGAGAAGGTTCTCCAAAATCCATTGTTTTGGGTCCAGACTCTAAAGGGTACAAAAGAGAAATGTCTCTTGTTGTGTCACCCGTTGAAGTCCTTAATTTGACCACTCTTGTTACCCCGTCTGCCCCTGGTCTGAGTTCTGAAACTCTAGCCAGAAGCCAGTATTGTCTTGGAGTACTGTCATGTATGAGAACAAGGTCCCCTACCTTAATTGTGTCAGACCAATCCTTCTTAGTCATTTGTTTATGTCTCTCCCTTAGACCCATCAAGTACTCAGTTTTCCACTGTTTAATGAAATGAGCTTTAACTCTAGTTAAATGTTGTAACTTAGTCTGGAGCTCATCATGTCGTTGAGTCCAGTTTGGGTCTTCTGAAGAGTCTATATTGTAGTCCGGCAGGAGACTAACTTGTTCTCCCCGAATCAAATGATTTGGAGTTAATGGTTCCGGGTCATTAATGTTGTCACTCACATAAGTGAGTGGTCTATTGTTGATGATGTTCTCAATCTCAGCCAGGAGAGTGAGCAACTCAAATAAGTGTATCTGTTTTTTGCCAATTGCTTTCTTCAAGCAATTCTTTACTGTTTGTATATTCCTCTCCCAGATAGAACCATACCAAGGAGAGGCAACCGGAATATACTTCCACTTTATGTTTGAATTTTATATATATAATTGTGCGAGTTCATCGCTTAACAAGTCGTGGATGACTTGTTCACCAGCCTTGAAATATGTAGCATTGTCAGTCCAAACTGTCTTTGGTACTGAATGTCGTGCACAGAATCTCTTAAAGACAGCAACAAAAGATTCTGCTGTAAGGTCCTCCACAACATCCAAATAAACAGCTCGTGAGGCAGCACATGTAAACAGTACAATGTACATTTTTTGTTCAGTGTCACCCACCCCTACAGTCAATGCTCCTGTATAGTCAATGCCTACAGTCTCAAAGGGTCTGTTGAGAGTAACTCTCTCCTCTGGCAAAGCAGGAGGATTTGGTTTCCTATAGGGCCTAGCATGAATACGCCTACATGTGACACACTCACTCAGGACTGTTTTAACAGTGATCCTTCCCTTGGGTATCCAATAAGTTTTTTTTAATGTAGTTAGTGTCTGTGGTACCCCCATATGATATACATCATTGTGTGTTTTTCTGATGATTAATGTTGTCAAATAGCTAAATCTAGGTAAAAGGATTGGATGTTTGCTTTTGTATGACAGTTTTGATTTGTCTAATCTCCCTTTACACCTTAGAAGGCCTTCCTCATCTCTGAACAAGTTTAGATCCACAACTACTGATGGTACAGGTTCTTTTGTTTGTTTCCCATTAGTTAAGAATTCTAACTCTTTATTGTACTCTTTTTGTTGTGCATGGCCTATCCAGTATTTGGTTGCAACTTCTGTATAATTATGATTGTTTTTATTTAGCTGTTTGTTAATTGTAGTTAAACAGTTGTGAGCAAACCTCAAACAGTAGGCTGTTCATAATTAGTGATTGGTTCAACCTTTTTATTTGAAAAGATTAAATTTAATGTCAAGTTAACTTGTTCCACAGGCCATTGGTCTGTATTACAGAGCCACTTAGGTCCCATAAACCAAGTTTTGTTTGACTTCAACAACTTGTAGGATAAACCTCTGGTCAGAAAGTCTGCTGGATTTTGTTTAGTTGGAACATAGTGAAAGTTTACTTGTAGGCTTTCATTAGCTTCAGCTATTTCTTTTAGCCTATTTCTTACAAAGATATTCCTACTATTAATGCTATCATTCCGTATCCAGGCAAGACAAATCTGACTGTCAAGCCAGATGTGGATATGAGTTATGTTCACATCATGGTAAGCATCCTTAAGCAATGAAATGGTTTTAATGGCTAATGCAGCAGCCAATAGTTCCAATTGAGGTATGGTTCGGGTAGGTTTGAGAGGTGCAACTTTCCCTTTTGCATAAATTAGATGACTTTCTGTAGGACTTACAAGATACGCACAGCACCCATAAGCTTGTGTGCTTGCATCAGCAAACACATGAAGTCTCTGGGGCTTATCCCTAAACCCACAGCACCTTTGAATTTTAATGTTCTGCACTTTTGTTAAATCAGCAGCTAACTTCTTCCAAGATTTTTTATTTTCATTTGTTATTGGATCATCCCGCCCAACATTTGTCCTCCAAATTTCTTGGAGGAGAATCTTTGATTTTATTGTTGAAGGCAGGAATAGACCCATAGGCAGTGGCGGTTCCTCATATGGGCAATATGGGCAGCCGCACAGGGCGGCATTTGTGGAGGGGCGGCATGAGCGCCTGCAAAAAAAATAAAAATAAAAATAAGAATAAATAAATAAAGAAATAAATAAAAATAAAAAATAAAATAAAATAAATAATAAAAGAGCAATAAATATATTTTTATTAATAAAAAACCATCTATTGCATTTTCCATAAACCTTCCCATAAAAGACCTAAACAAATAACCGCAAATGGATAAGAAGAGGTCAAAGCTATCAGGTGCTCAGTTTAGAAAAAAGAGGAAAGAAGAAGAGGAGAAACGAGCAAAAGATAAAGGTATAGAGCTATGTCATCTACTCTTCACTGCTATATTGCACTGCTATTTTGTGATATAGCTTTCTGAGTCATTTGAAGTGTACTATTATGTATATAATTAGCCATTAACCAAGGAGGTTGTATTATTCATTTGTTTCCTATTCTAAAAGTTTAATAAATTGTGCTTAATAACATGTTAAATTAATTGTACTAGCCTATTCATGCATTGGTCTGTTATGTTCTATTTTACTATTTGCAGGGGCACTTTTGAAATATTTTGGAACACCCTCTGCCACTAGCCAGGATGAGAAGCCGTCTACTTCTGCCATTATTGAGGCTGAAGAGCCATCTACCTCCTCAGCCTCACATATGTCTCCACAAATGCAGTCTGATCCTGAGGATGAAGACCCATTTGCTTCTACTCTCCCCGGCAGGACTCTTCAGGTGAGTTTGTGTGCACATATGTCTGTGAGTGTGTGCGTGTGTGTGTATGTGTATGTGTGTGCATCCCTGCAAAGCATTTTGCAAACAGTTATAAATTATAATGTTATTATCACTGGGTCTGGGTTACTGGGTATGTGTGGTGTTTCACCACCATAATTCCATAACACCACCACCATAACAAAGTGCTGTGAATAATGTGTTATCTAACTTAGGTGTGTATACTAATGAGTAATGCTCTTGTTCTTTCAATTAGAAATGCCTGGAGCAGAATCGCCTCCTGAGGATGAGTCTCTGTCCACCGACCCTGCTAACTGGCCTTCAGTTCTGACTGAGAGAATTCGGACACAACTGGTTTCCAGGGGACCAAGTCAAGTACCATCTGACTTTGTATTCCCTAGAAACGACAGTGACGGAAGAAGTTGCCACCATCAATACTTCTGGAAGTCATTGGTTAGTGGGGAAAATATAACCAGAAGTTGGTTGGTCTATTCCTTAAAAAACAACAGCCTTTTCTGTTTCTGTTGTACATTATTTTCCAAGAGGAAAATAAATTTAACAAGTTTGGGACTCTCGGACTGGAAGCATGCAAGCTCATTGCTCACATCACATGACAACAGTTCAGAACACCTAAATTCTATGAAAATCTGGAAAGAACTGGCAGTGAGGATGAGAAAGGGGGAGACCATTGACAAGCAGGAGATGGCACTTCTGGAGGCTGAGAAGTTGAGATGGAGAGCGGTGCTGACACGTCTCACTGCTATTGTGCATTCTCTGGCAGTTAGGAATTTGGCACTAAGGGGACATACAGAAAAATTGTTCTCACCATCAAATGGCAATTTTCTGAAAGAAGTTGAACTGATGGCACAATTTGATCCTATAATGCAAGAGCACATTAACCGTGTCCAAAAAGGGACCTCCAGTCACACCAGCTACCTCGGCCACCACATACAAAACGAACTCATTGATTTGTCGAGCAGCAAGACCATTTCAGCAATGGTGAGCGACATCAAACAATCAAAGTTTTTTTCAATAATTCTAGATTGCACTCCAGATATCAGCCACACTGAACAGTTGTCAGTTGTGATTCGGGTTGTGTCACTGGAGGGGAAGCCCCATATAAAGGAACATTTCATGGGGTTTTTGGAGGCAGAGGAGTCCACTGGTCAACATTTGGCATCTCTGATTCTGAAGAGACTGGAGGAGCTAAAAGTTCCTTTCATGGACTGTAGAGGACAATCATACGATAACGGGGCCAACATGAGGGGAAAAAACAAGGGTGTTCAATCCAGGCTCCTAGAAATTAATCCCAGAGCTCTGTTTGTTCCATGTGGGGCTCATTCTCTGAATTTGCTTGTGGCCGATGCTGCTAAGGGATCTATTGATGCCACAAGTTACTTTGGCATCTTGCAGAAGCTTTACAACTTGTTTTCAGCCTCCACACAACGATGGGCCATTTTGAAAAAACATGTGAACATCACATTGAAGATGTGGTCTGATACAAGGTGGGAAAGCAAGATCAAGAGTGTGGAGCCCCTGAGATATCAGGCAGCTGCAGTGAGAGATGCACTGATCGAGGTGAGGGACCACACCAAAGACTCTGTAATAAAGGTCGAGGCTCAATCTCTGTCAGAGGAGGTTGGGTCATACCGCTTCGCCATTTGTTCAGTGGTGTGGCATGACCTGTTGTGCCAAATTCAGCATGTGAGCAAGCAGATGCAGTCTCCTAGCATGCACGTTGATGTTGCAGTAAATCTCCTAAAAAAACAGAGAGAGGTCTCCGCAATTACAGGGCAACAGGTTTTGTGGCTGCACAAATGGCAGCCACAGATATCTGTGAACAAATGAATGTGGAGGCTGTGTTAAAACAAAAACGGCTGAGGTCCACAAAGCGGCACTTCTCCTATGAAGCATCTGATGAGCCCTTGATTGATGCTTTGAAGAAGCTGGAGGTGACATTTTTCAATGCAGTGGTTGATGCTGCAACATCAGCCATTCAGGAAAGATTTTCCACGTTGGAAATTGTGGGAGAGAAGTTTGGAGTGCTGACACATTTCCAAAATCTCACATTTGAGGAGCTGACAGAACAATGTGTGAACCTTAGTACTACACTACACTTTAAGGGACAATCTGACTTGGATGGCAGAGAGCTTGCACAGGAGCTGAAGAACTTGCCTGACTTGCCATCAAAGACCATATCCTTGCTTGAACTGCTGACATTTATCCATGAAAGGGAGCTCTCTGAAATATATCCAAATTTGTGGACTGCTCTCAGAATTGGTCTTACTCTTCCAGTCACTGTTGCTGAAGCAGAGAGGAGCTTTTCAAAGCTGAAGCTCATCAAATCCTACCTGAGGTCAACTATGTCACAGGAACGCCTTACCGGTCTGGCCATCATCAGTATAAATCATACAATTGCTGAGCAGATTTCATATGATGATTTAATTCCTGACTTTGCATCAAGGAAGGTAAGAAGAGTCAGGCTTTAGATGGCAGTTGTGCTGTGGTGCAATTTATTTTGTTTCTTGTTCAAAGTCAGCCAGACTCTGTACTGAACGGACGCATTTCCTGAGCTCTCTGATTTTGCATCTACTTTTGTATATTGCTGAGAATTTTACTTTGGATAGTTTTTGAATTTTATATACTTGCGTTTAAATTTACATTGTTATAGTTAAGTAATTGAATATTAGTGGTTTTTAGCGATTTAGAAGTTTTCATAGCGTGCCGGCTTAATTTAACTTATACCTGTGACGGTTTAAATTTTTAACTCCGCGATGCCGTCGCAGAAAGCGTCGTGTGTTAGGTGTAGGGTTAACCGGTGGTATTCGGAATTTAAGGATTATAACGGCGGTCCAGTGGCGATTACCGATAGATCAGTTTGTTTCTTTTGCGAGTTCATGGAGGAATTAGTGGACATAAAACGCAGTGTACGTGAGGTAGCGGATAGACTTGCAACGCTTGATGAGGGCAGGGTTAGGGCTACGGTTGACGGAAGCCGAACCAATACTAACGTTGAAGACGTTAGTAATTTGAAGGGTGAGGTGCGTAACTTAGTTTCTAGTTTAGGTAGCTTGTCGGGAAGGTTAGATAGAGTTGAGGAAGAGGTTAAGGTTAGTCCGAGAGTAGTAGATAGCGAGGGATTTAGAGAGGTTAAGGGTGGAGCTAGGCCGCGTACATTAGGTGATAGGAATCCCCCCCCTATCGAGGTTTCGAACCCTTTCGCCCATTTGGAAAGGGATGTGAATGAGGGGGAAACTATTTTAATTGGGGACTCTTTAGTGCGCCACATGGACAAAGAGTTCGTTAAACGGAATCCAACCAATAGGAGGAGGGTCTGTCTCCCAGGGGCCAGGGTTGACAGAGTTAGAGACGAAGTGGATAGGGTTGACGTTGCTTCCCGTCACTCAATGTTGGTGACGATGGTAGGAGGCAACGACTCGTATAGGCCCGATACGAGAGTGCCTGACCTTTTGGAGAGATATAGGGGGTTAATTAGGTCCCTGAAGGCGAGGTCAGATAGGTCTTTAGTTCTAGGTATTACCCCTAGGCACGGTTGGGTCTTAGAATTACGTCAAAACAATATTTTTGAATAACAAATTAGAAGAGATTTGTGCTGAGGAAAGTGTACCCTTCGTAAAGCTGTGGTCCGAATTCAATGATCCTAGCCTTTTTATAAAAGATGGGGTGCATTTTAATGAAATAGGTAATGCTAGGCTAGGTAGGTTAATAGACGAAAACGTGCGAAAGCTGTATAGGTCGAAGCCTTCTTTAAACGTTGTGGGTCCGGGAAACGCGGGCCCGACGTGATAAATAGTTTAAAACGCGGGCCCGTGGTAAAAAATAACTTAAACGTCTTTTATTGCAACGCGCGTAGTATTAGAAATAAATTAAATGAATTTAAGGCGGTAATTTATTCCGGCAACTATGATATAGTTGCTATCACTGAAACTTGGTTAAATACCGTGACTCGGGACTTGTTGGGGGAACTTGATATACCGGGTTTTAAAATCTTTACTAATGATAGGTTACATAGATTTGGAGGCGGCGTTTTGCTGTACATTCGTAATTCCCTTAGGGCTATCGAGGTTAAGTTAGATTTTCCGGCAGCAATTAATGCGATCTGTGTTGAAGTTAGGGCGCGTAGTATTAGTTTTAATTTTGTGTTGTTTATAGACCTCCCGTTCAACCCCTCGATATAGATACTAGATTTTACTCACTTCTTGGTAATTTTATTGACAATCGGAATAGTATAATTGTCGGAGACTTTAACTGCCCTAATGTTAATTACGAGAATTTTAGGGTAATGAAGAGGGTTTGAGACTGGTTGAGTTTATGGACGATAACTTTTTACGACAGATAGTTACCGAACCAACGCGCGTGTAATAATATTAGATTTGGTGATGACGAACGGCGAGAATATAGTCGAAGGTTTAGAAGTAGGCGAGAGTTTAGGATGTAGCGATCATCAAATTCTTAGGTTTAAGTTATTGATAGAAAACACCAGGATAGTAACGTAATAGAAGTCCCTGATTTTCGTAGGGCTAATTTTGATAGTTTTGCTGATAGGATGAGAGTAGTGGACTGGGATAACTTATTTATGGGTAATGACACAAATTTGCGTTGGGTGGCGTTTAAAGAAAGTTTTAGGAATATTGAAAGGGAGTTTATTCCTCGTAGGCCCAAGCGCGCTAGAAATCGTGGTAGGCCGAAGTGGTGGAGTAGGGAAATAGGAGAGTTATAAACGAGCGTAATAGAGCGTATAGACTTAGTAAGCGCAATGGCCAGGTAGCTAACTTTAATAGATATATCGAGCTTAGACGTCAGGTTAAAAGATCAGTTAGGAATGCCAAGCGTAATTTAGAGATACTTATAGCTGCGGATAGTAAACATAATCCAAAAAAGTTTTTTGAATACGTAATAATCGTAAGCCGGTAAAAATAACATAGGCCCTCTAGTGGATGTTAATGGCGCTTTGGCTTCTGACGCTCAGGCGATGGCGGGTATTTTCAATAACTTTTTTGCGACAGTTTTTACCGTAGAAGACGTAAATAATGTCCCCGACGGACGATATCGTTCCATTTAGTAGCGAGACTATTTTAGATGAAATAACTGTTTACGAGGCTGAGATTGCGCATTATATCGATAGGCTAAAAGTTAGCAAGGCTCCAGGCCCTGACGCTTTTTATCCCAGACATTTGAAAGATTTGAAAGAAGTTATCGTAGGCCCCTTAACGAAGATTTTAATCAGTCACTCGAAACGGGGATTATTCCTGAAGACTTAAATTAGCTAACGTCACGCCTATTTTTAAAAAAGGCGACCGCGCGGTAGCTAGCAATTATAGGCCCATTAGCTTAACGTCAATTGTCGGTAAACTTTTGGAATCCGTAGTTAGGGATCGTATTATCGATCACTTAGAAAGTAGAGATTTGATTAATAGTAGTCAGCACGGGTTTCGACGCCATAGGTCTTGTTTAACTAATTTGTTAGAATTTTATAACGAAATAGTGCGCGAATACGATAGGCATAGGGCAGCTGACGTTATTTATTTAGATTTTAAAAAGGCGTTCGATACAGTTCCGCATAGGAGACTAATTGCGAAGGTTAAAGCGCACGGTATACGCGGTCAGGTAGCTAACTGGTTAGAAGAATGGCTTCGTGCTAGGAGACAGAGGGTCGTAGTTAATGGTAGTGAATCGGGGTGGTTAGATGTAGGTAGCGGTGTCCCACAGGGTTCAGTGTTAGGCCCATTGCTATTCGTAATTTACATTAACGACATAGATGTAGGATTGACTAGTACGTGTCAAAATTCGCGGACGATACTAAAATAGGCGGTAAGGTTGTTAACGAGGACGATAGAAATAGGATCCAAGACGATGTAGATAGGATTATGGAGTGGACAGATAAGTGGCAGATGCAATTTAACGTAGACAAATGTAAAGTTTTGCATATAGGTTCTCGCAACAATAATTACGCGTACACGATGGATGATAGGGAGTTAGCGAGCGTTGACGAGGAAGTAGATTTAGGCGTACGCGTAACTAAAGATTTAAAGGTTAGGAACCAGTGCCTGGAGTCTTGCGCAAAAGCTAATAGGATGTTAGGCTTCATAGCGCGTAATTTCGAATTTAAATCGAAGGATATTATATTGCCCCTTTACAAGTCCCTAGTCAGGCCTCATTTAGAATATGCCGTTCAGTTTTGGTGCCCGTACTTGCGTGAGGATATTGATAGGTTAGAAAGGGTTCAGCGTCGTGCCACGAAACTTATTCCGTCATTGCGCAATAAGCCTTATGAAGATAGGATTAAAGTGTTAGACTGTATTCACTCGAAACTAGGAGATTAAGGGGGGAGCTTATTGAAGTTTTCAAAATCGTTAATAACATCGATAACGTAAATTTTGACAAATTGTTCACTTTCGATAATAGTAATACTCGCAATAACGGATTTAAGTTGCGTGGCAGACGTTTCATTACTAATATCGCTAAAAACTTCTTTACGTTTAAAGTAATTGATAAATGGAATAATCTTCCCGCGTCAGTCGTTCATTCTACCAGCGTTAATATGTTTAAGAACCGTCTTGACAGACATTTTAAAGGTATTAACGTTGTTTAATTAAAAAAACAAAGTTAGCAACAGAAGCTCTGGTGGTGGTGCTCGAGGATGAGTCTGTTGACGATGAATGCCAGCTTGTGACATGCCAGCGTGTGATGCCAGCAATAAAATTATTAAAAAAAAAAAAAAAAAAAAAATTAGACTAACACGAATGTAGATGTAGCTCATAGCGTAAACTAACCCACTTTTTGTTTAACTTTACCTACTTTTTTTTTTTCCTCTCCTTACTTTGCATGTCTCTAACTCTTTTCTTGCATGTTTGTAGTTTGCATGGTATGACAGTGAGTTAAGACTGTGTTTGCATGGTTTGTAAGCGTTCTTATTTTACTTCTTTTCATCTTTCACCCCTCTCCTATTCTCTCCGACTATTTTTCTGACTTGTCGGCAGTGGCCGGCGGATGATGATGGTGAGACACTTTTTCTTTTTCTGAATGAATGTTAACCCACGAATGATAGGTGTTGCTCCTTACTTAACCCCTTATTCTCTTCTCTTCTCTTAACCCCCTTCTCTTTCCTTTCTCTCGGGCTAGCCTTAGAGTGGATCTTAGGGTCTTTGTTAGCCTTAGCTTCTGTAGATCTGTAGATCTGAATAATTACCCTCTCTTAAGTGTCTTATTCTATTTATGTGATAGAGCATTTGTACAATTTAGAAATTTGATTCTCTAGTTTATTTATGGCAGTTGTGCAATTTAATTTGTATTTTTCCTGTTCATAGTATCATAATTACATTCTCTTAAGTGAGTTATTCTATTTACGTGATGAAGGATTTGTAAAATTCAGATATTTGAGTCTTTGTTTTGGTTCTGAAGTTCCAACAATTAGTCCAATAAAAAGTTATTTTGTGAAAGAGTTATGTCTGTCCTTTATTTTGTGGGGATTCGAATGTGTGTGTGTTGGCGAACAGGGGGGGGGGCGCTGAAGGTGAGGTTCGCCCAGGGCGTCATGTAAGCTAGGACCGCCACTGCCCATAGGATCAAAAATTTTGGAAGCCTGATAATATTTGTCTTTTAGTATTTGCTTCCTCATCAAGTTTAAAACCTTTAGTACAGATTGAATCATGACTGTTAGAAGTTGCATCCAAATACCAGTTCATACCTAAAGTTTTAACTCTGTCTGATGGCTCAGTAAGACCATTATTATCCTTTAAAATCTTTTTGTTTAAATCCTCATCATTTGAAATCCACTCTCTAAGTTCAAAGTTACCTTGTTGCATAATGTTTTGAGAGTGTTCATAGACTTCAGATAATTCAGATTTTGTTGTTGTTGAGCCTATTAGATTGTCTACGTAAAAATGTTCCTTAAGGAAGTTCAATGTTAAAGAGTTATTAAACTGGTTCAAATGATGTCCAATTGTCAATGCTAATAGGCTAGGTAAGCAATTGGCTCCAAACAACACAACACATTAAATCTATAGGTTATGAACCCTTTATTCAAATCAAATGGATCCTTGAACCACAAGAACCTAAGTTGGTTCTTATCATATTCATTTTTAAGGTTTATTCTCAAAAATGCCTTTGAAATGTCACTTTGTACGGCATATTTATCTAACCTGAACCTCAGTAAGATCTTCACAAGGTCAGAAATGAGATTAGGACCCTCAATCAGGCAATCATTCAAACTGTGTTTATCACTGTCTTTGAGGCTACAGTTATATACTACTCTGAGTTTTGTTGTTGGGGCATCTTGTCGATAAACCCCCCTGTGGGTTAAATAATGACAACCATCTTTTTTAAAAGGGTTATTTGTTACTTCTTCAATGAAGCCTTTCTGTAGCTGTTCTTTGAAGACATCATTATATGTTTGAATATTATTATCTTGTTTGAGTTTTTTCATTACTTTATATAAATGTCCTTTAGCTACTTTGAGATTGTCTCTTAAAGTTGGACAATTTATTTTCCAAGGTAACTCAATAAAATAACTATTGTCTTTGCACTGAATGGTGTCTTCAAATCTTTCTACCATTAACTGATCTTCTGAAGTTTGATTTGGTCATGTATACCCACAGATTCTAGCAACCATAAAGTTTGAATTGCCTCATCCAAAGTTTCATTTGATAATGATGAATTAATGTTCTCAGTTGAGATAATATTATTCAAAGTGTTGCTATTCTTACAGGTGTTATGTAGGACTGAGTTGAGGCACATAGTATTTGTTGGTCATGAACTATTTTGGTTTAGGTCTAGGTTGTATTTGGATAGGTCACCCAAAGGGGCTATCCCTGATGGAGTCTGAATAGCTATACCATTACCTATCTTCACTATGCCCTTATGAATAAGATTAATATAATCTGCCCCCATTAACATTTCAATGTTAGCTACTGTGTTGTTTGTGATATGTCTATCAGCTATTTTGTAGTGTTTTCCCAAATGATTTATGGTTTGTTCTAGTTTGGGTATAACCAGTTTGTTTTGTCCTACTTTAGAAATAATAACTGCTTCAATTTTCT
Source organism: Bathynomus jamesi (assembly GCA_023014485.1). Classification (NCBI taxonomy): domain Eukaryota; kingdom Metazoa; phylum Arthropoda; class Malacostraca; order Isopoda; family Cirolanidae; genus Bathynomus; species Bathynomus jamesi. Next base: position 62,312 of record JAJOZX010015209.1, read on the forward strand.
CTAATTTATTTTCTAAATGTAGTTCCAGGTCAATTGTCTTATAGCTATTTTTGTCCGAGTTATCCTTAACAAAGGATGCAATATTGAGGTTTTGTTCATTCGGGTTTGGTGTCAAACCCAATTTATTAACTACATTTTGCGAAACAAATGTTTGTTGAGAACAACAGTCTATAAGACATCTCACTGGAGTGGTGCTACCCTCACTATTCACTAAGTCCAAAGTAATAGTTGGTAAAAGAATCTCAGTGTTTCTTGTTACGTTGTTTGAACAAACAGAATGTCCCATGAAAGTGGCATTTTCTTGATTACCTTTGTTTGGTGGAGGTATCTTTTGAGTTTGAGTACTATTGTTTGGACACTTTGGTGAATCACACATTGATGAGACATGTCGTAAACTTTTACAAAACTTACACTTGAATCTTAACCTAGATTTACAGTCTTTCTTATAATGTCCCTGGCCAGTACACTTTTTACATAGGTTCAACTGTTCACATCTTTTAGCTCTTTGGTTAAAGTCTGAATATTTGTCACACCCAGTACTACTGTGTTCATTACTTGCACAAAATTTGCAATGTAGTGTGTAAGTTGAGGCAGCAGTTACATTAAAGTTCTGTAATGTAGGTGTTCGTGTATTAGTTGGTCACATTTGATTCTACAGTATCAAGTTTTGTCTGTTTGGCTGTAGCTAGTTGGTCTCTGGGAACAGTCTTTGGTTTATCCATAGTCTGGGTCTTATTTTGTGTTGGAAAATCCTCAATTTGTAATTAGTTAGGATATTGGGAAAGTGTTTTCTGATATTTCAAGATTAGGATAATTTTCTCCCGTCTTTAGAATTAAAATATCTTTAACCCTCAAAGGAAGGCACCTAAGAACTATGCCTTGTATAATCCAAGATGAAGCTTTAATATCTATCTCATTGCTAACCAGTTGTCCTATAATAGCTTCTAATTTTGTATAAAAATTTTCCATATCACTATGGTTATCTTTTATGGGTGCAAAATCAAAAATTTGTTGAGATAATTCATATACAATCTCATCTTTATTAATGTAATTACGTTTTAAGAGATCAATAGCTACTTCATATGAATTCCCTACGGCTGGTAAATAGGCTATCAGGTTATAGGCTGGGCCTTTAAGGAAACTAGTTAAGTAGCTAAACTTTTCAACAGTTGAAATATAAGGTTTATTACCTATTAAACTCTCAAATTTGTCAATGAAAGATGGGAATTGTACCGTGTCCCTTCAAATGTTGGTACTAGCAAAATGGGTAACTGAGCCCTCAATTCTTGTGACTCAGGATTTAGCATGCCACTTAAATTTTGTTGAAGGTTAGCTCTACTTTGATTAAAATCAGAATTAGGTTTATTTGGTGTTAAGTCAGTCAAACGAGACCGTAGTCTCCTTATTTGCTGTTCAATTGAGATTACCTGATCATCATTATCAGCGTAAAGGTCTATCAATTGTTCTTCAGCCATTTCGGATTCAACTAACTCTGAAATACTCTCATCAATGGCTATTATTTCCTTCTTTTTAGTTTCCAATTTAAGAATTACACACTCTAAATCTTCCTTACCTGGTTGTGTAATATTGTTAAAAGTGTTCACAGCCTTTGTAACAGCTCCCAACTTTGCCCCCCTTTTCTTTTTTAACTTTTTCAATTCCGCACTGTCCATGTTTAAGTCAAAATTGTTTAACTGGGGATCGTAATGAAATAGAGGACAAGAAGAAATTACCAGAGAAGAGAGAGCACAGACAAAACAGTCAAGTTTAAATTTGGTTTAATCCCCCCCAAGTACTTATGTGTCACTCAGGTCTAAGCTTATAAGAGAATGAGACTCCTTAAATGTAAATGTTTCCTAGTTAGGCCCTAGGTTGTAGACCTAATTAGGCTTGATTAGGTTAGGCTTAGGCTAGACCATTTAGCCTAATTCTGCAATTTTTTGTTAAGTAAGGTTAAGGTTTGTAAATTCCCCACACACGGACCACCAATGTGAAAAATGCTCTGTATGAATTGGTCCACAATTAACCCACCCCTTATTTCTCCAGTCTAACTATAGAGTAGATCAAGTCTAGCCTAGAGGGGTCAGCCTAGAGATTCCGGAAATGGTCCAGAGCGGGCAGATAAATTGAGGTCCACAGTAGGATTCCTCACCAAACTAGGTTAGGGCAATCTACCTTACCTTTGTTAAGCTATGAGTTGATGCTGGGTCTTAGGCCACAATGTAGGCCTAAGTTGTCTGACCCAGCTTAATTTAATGAGTTTAACTGCTGGGTTAAAAACACAATTAGTCACTTACTGCTAGTTATTAGAGAGTCTTTTCTCCTTCCTGTATAATTGTCGAGAGCGTACTTGCTGGTGGGGATCTTTCTTCGGTGTCTGTTCTCGTCCCTTCTCAGTTCCGTCCTCTCGCCCCGTTCTCGTTTTTTCCTTTGTTCTCCTTTTCGCGGGGCTTTTTCCACCAGCGTCGTGTTGGTTTTTTCCTCGGTGGTTGTTGATCGGTAATGTATATCTATTACCGAGCACGCTCTTGTCACACAGTATATAAATACTAGTGTGTGGAGAAATAACTCTGGTGAGCAACCAATTGGTTTCATCCACCCAGTTATTGACATAAAAGGAATTTAATAATTGTTAGATTAACTACCTACCTACTCAGTGAACCATTTTCGTTACCTCCCAACTACCCACTCATCAGTTTTCCATACTAACAGCAATTGTGAGAAAAATCCGCAGCAGTATTACAATATTTGGAACCGAGTTACCAAGATTATACTTTACAACTAATACCAGCATATTAGTTTTGATATTGATTATTTATAAATATTAAACGTATATTTATAGATTATAACGTATTTACAGAACTTTATGGGTTATTTCCCTTTTTAATGAAATAAATGCATTTATACCAATGCTATTATTAATTAAGCACAACTTAGCGCTTAAATAGGTATGATGGTCAATAAGGCCATCTTCAAGGGAACACAATCCTTACCATTGTCGGAAATTAACGAAGTAAGCAGTGTTTTCGTGGAAAAATAAAATTGTGTCTGGCGTCTTGTATCCTTCTACTGTCCCGACATAAAAAAAAAAAAACTTTTTTTTTCATTGCAGTAGACAAAAAGTGCCGCCCGGGGCGGACCGCCCCCTCCGCCCCCCTATAGCTACGCTAGTGGAGCTGACTATTATTGGGACTTCATCACTGGTAATATTGTCCGCACATCTCGAGGCCCGGTAGCTATTGAAAGTAAGCTAGGCTGGATGCTACATGGTAGCTATTGCAATGAAATGGAAGTTAAGGCTCTTTTTGTTAAGATTGAGGAGAACAGCCATGGTTTGGAAAGGCATTTGAAAGCGTTTTGGGAACTTGAATCCATTGACATAAAGGACAAACAGGCAAGTACAGTGAACAATGATGTTTTAGAGCAATTTGAAAGAGGGATTGGGTTTAGAGATGGTTGCTATGAAGTTGGCCTCCCTTGGAAGGATTCTTGCAAACCCGGTTCAAACTTTCAGCTAGCTAATCGAAGGTTGGAGACTTCATTGTACAGGCTAAGAAAAAATGAGGAGTTGTTAATTGAATACAATGAGACCATCCTAAACTATGTAAGGGAGGGCTATGCTGAAAGGGTGCAAGGTGAACTGGTGAGCCAGGAGGCACATTATCTGCCACACCATGCAGTGGTACGGCGAGACAAAACTACCACCAAACTGAGGGTAGTTTTTGATGGCTCAGCCAAGGACAAAGGTGGTGTGTCCTTGAATGACTGTTTGGATGCTGGGCCAAATTTAAATGCAGATTTATTTTCCTTGTTACTGAGATTCAGGTTTGGTAGAGTAGCATTGACTGCAGATGTGAAGCGAGCCTTTTTGCGTATAAAGTTAAAACCAGAGGACAGAGATGCAGTAAGGTATCTGTGGGTGGATACGAAAGACTTGTTGGAAAATGAATCTAAGGTTCAAGCATATAGAATGAAGTCAGTGTTGTTTGGCCTCAGCTCTAGTCCATTTCTGTTGGCAGCTACTATGCAGTACCATTTTAAGAAATATTCTGAAGTCTATCCTAACACTATTGAACACATAAGGAAAAAATTTTATGTTGATGATTTGCTGTGTTCCGTGGATAATACAGAAATAGCTAAACAGATATTCATGGAGGCTAGAGCTATAATGAGGGAGGCTGGCATGGAGCTTAGAAAATGGCAGACCAATCATTCTCAATTACAAGAGTTTATGAGTCAGTCCTGGGTAGTACCTGATGCAGCAGAAAGTATTGAGGATTCTGGTATTAAGGAGTTGTGGGCAATAGACGCAAAAGTGCTAGGCATTGTTTGGCAGCAAGGAGAGGATTTGTTTACCTTCAATGGGAAATCTTTAGTAGAGCTGGCTGAGAATGAGACAAGGTGGACAAAACGTACAGCTCTTAGTTTGGCTTCAAAGGCCTTTGATCCTCTTGGATTCCTGGCTCCATTTGTGATAGTCAAAAATTTGGTTTCAGAGCCTCTGGGAAATTGGACTTGGTTGGGACCAAGAGTTACCTGATCATATGGTGGTAAGGTGGAAATATTGGTTCAAAGAATTGGCACATCTTGGAGACATTGAAATCCCAAGATGGTACTTTGGAGAGTTGAACAATAGTCCAGACAATTTGGAGCTGCACATCTTTTGTGATGCAAGTGAGGAAGCCTATGCAACTTGTATTTATATAAGAGGCACATTGCAAGAGGAAGTAAGTTGCAGGTTGGTTGCTGCAAAGAGCAGAGTAGCACCTTTGAAAAGGCTTTCTGTTCCAAGGTTGGAATTGATGGGTGCAGTTATTGCTAGTCGGCTTGCAGTTACAGTGCAAAGGTCTTTGGCCCTCTATGAAATTCCAAGCTATTATTGGACAGACTCCACTATAGTTTGGCACTGGTTAAGAAGCCAGGCAAGGAAATGGAAACCATTTGTTACCAATAGGGTGGAGGAAATTCGAGCGCACACAGATCCCAAGCAATGGAAGCATTGTCCAGGCATCCAAAACCCCGCTGATTTACCAACACGAGGAATTTCAGTGAAAGATCTTGCACAGTCAAGTTTGTGGTGGAATGGGCCAGAGTGGCTAAAACTTGGAAGTGAAAATTGGCCTTCTAATCAGCCTATTGTAGGAGAATGCCAGGCTGAAGAAGCATGGGTGAGTGAGGTGAGAAAATGCACTGTGAACAGTTGTCAAGTTATGCAGCAGGACCCCATATTGAGGCTTGAGGACATTAGCAGTCTGAAAAGGTTATTAAGAGTGACAGCATGGGTACAGAGATTTACCAACAATATTAAGGGAGAAACAAGAAGGGAAGGAATTCTGAACAGTAAGGAGATTCAGCAAGCCAGGAAATACTGGGTGGTATATGTGCAGAAGGAAAAATTTGGTGAAGAGGGAATTGCTCACCAGCCGTCCATTACAGTTTCTACCAACACATTCTGCTCTCAAGGGTTTGGATGTGTTTTTGGATCAGGATTTATTGAGAGTAGGAGGTAGACTACAGTTTTCTGGGCTTCCAGAAGAGAAAAGACATCCAATTTTGCTACCTTCTGGGGGGCACTTTGTGGACCTTTTGATCCTGGATACTCATCATAAGTTGTTACATGCTGGAGTTAGAGAAGTGATAATAGAGATCAGACAACAGTTTTGGATTCCCAAAATTAGACAAGTAGTAAAAAAGGTCTTGCATAAATGTGTGGTTTGCAAGCGTTGGAGTGCAAAGCCTTATTATGAAAAGGTGGCTCCACTTCCAAGAGAACGGTGTGTCTATACTGCCCCATTTGATGTAGTGGGAGTAGACTTCGCAGGTCCAGTCTATGTGTATGAGCAAGGGGAGTCCAACAAAGGTTATATATGTCTTTTCACATGTGCTACCACCAGAGCAATCCATTTGGAGTTGGTAAGCAACTTAAGTAGTGATGTATTTCTTTTGGCCTTTAAAAGGTTTGTGAACAGAAGGGGTTTCCTAAATAAAATCATATCGGATAATGCAAAAACCTTCAAAAAGGCTGCAAAGGAACTCCAAGAAATTTGGTCCTTGCTAAAAGAGGAAGGATTCCAATCCTACTTTTCACACCAAGGGGTACAGTGGGAGTTTATTGGTGAGAGAGCACCATGGTGGGGAGGATTTTGGGAAAGGCTAGTGAGAAGTGTAAAGTGTCCATTAAAGAAACTTTTAGTTAATGCTCATTTGAGCAAAGAAGAATGCTGCACTGTTTTATGTGAAGTAGAAGCAATGGTGAACAGTAGGCCTATCACTTTTGTTTATAACAGTATGCAGGATGCAGAGCCATTGACACCAAATCATTTTCTTTGTGGTAAACGATTAACATCAAGCCCCAGTGTGCCAGAAGACTTGCAGCCTATCCTGAGCACTCAAGGAGAGTTAACCAGAAGGTTCAAGTACCTTGAAGAGCTACAAGATCAGTTATGGAAGAGGTGGCAGATGGAATACTTGCCAGAACTCAATTATTACCCATCAGGCAATGTAAAGGGCTCCAATGCAAATTGTATCAAGGTGGGAGAAGTGGTAATGATTGGGGATGAAAGACCAAGGCAATGCTGGAAGCTTGGCATAATTGAAGAGTTGTTTGTTGGCAAAGACAATTTAGTTAGGTCTGCACTGGTAAAGACTTCAGGAGGAAAGTTAAAGAGACCTATACAAAAACTCTATGCTTTAGAAATCAGCAAAAACACGGATAGTCAAGATGAAACATTTGAGTTACAGTCTCATGGAGAAGGCTTGGCTAACCTTGCAGAAGGTAATGACAACAATACCTCTTCGGTGGGGAGTGTTAGAAAATCTAGAAGAGGAAGAGCCATTGTTGTCCCAAGGCGATATGATGACTAAGCTGATTGATGCAGCATTGCTAATATATATTAAGTTAAGGTGTGTATATATCGGGTGGCCACAAAAAAACTTTACTTAATTCAAAGTTTAATAACTGCAACAATTCAAAACTTATGCGATTGAGCTTTGGCACACATTAACAGATGGTTATAATCTATAATTGCTGGAATTTTCAAATATGTAGGTTCTATAGTTTTGTTACAGTGAACAATTTAAAAACATATGTCTAAAAATAGCATGCCGAAGAAAATGAATTTGAACTTAACAAAATTTACTTAAACAAATGGTCAATGTGACCACCTCCCTGTTGGTAAACTGCCCTCAATCGCTTCTTCCACGAGGAGATGCACTTTCGAACCTCATCTAAGGTGATATCCTCCCATGCTCAACTGATTTTCTCCTTAAGTTCATCTTCGGTGAATTTGTCTTTCTGGCTGCCGTAAACCTTCACCATGAGGGAATCCCATACTGAATAGTCCATCGGATTACAGTCGGGAGACTGAGGCGGCCATTCATCCTTTTTGATGAAATTAGGGGTCTCTTGCTCTAGATGATTTTGGGTCGCTCGGCTTGTATGGGCGGGTGCCCCATCTTGCTGGAAAATGTAGGCCTCATCAGGATACAGCTGACGACAATCAGGAAGTAACCCATTATCTAACAGGTTGATGTAGTGCTCAGAGTTAACTTTAGTTTCGTTTGTGGCAATAAAATGAATTCGTGTTTTCCCCTTCCATGAAATTCCCGCCGATACCATTACTTTTCTGCTGAATCGTGAGGTTTCATGATAAAGCCTGGAGGGAGGAATGTCCTTTTTCCTTGAACCATAAACCCTGTCATTTTGCCTGTTTTTGGCCACCTCCAACGTAAAATCCTTTTCGTCTGTAAACACAACTTTTTGCACGTCTTCAGCTGAGTAGCGTTCATATAGGGATTTACAGCGGGTCTTTCTACGCTGTCTTACATTCTGATCACGCCGAGAAACTCGAATTCTCTTGTAGGCCTTCAATTTCAAACGTTTTACAATCCCTTGTACAGAGGAGCGAGAAATCCCAAGGTCGTACGCAATCTGTCTCTGGGAGCGATGAGTTCCTGGTGTATTCTCCTGGGATTGAATCAGTTCCTCCACGGCAGCCTTATTTTCTTCTGTTGAAACACTTTTGGGCCTGCCGCTGCCGGGTTTTCTAGCTGTTGATCCAGTATCCTTTATCTTTCTTATTAAGTTATAAACACTTTGACGAGTCCAGTTCTTTGCGTGGAATTCTCGGACAATCCTATTTCCATTCCAACCTTTTTCCTTGACACATGCTTCTATGATGGCTTTATCACTTTTACTTAACGTCATGCTGGCGGGGTTTTAGCGGAAAAATAAAAGAAAGCAAATTCACATTAGGTTTAGCCTACGCCAGCGCGCGTGTCATACTACGCTACATTAGGTTTAGCCTACGCTAGCGCACGTACGTGTCAGATGCACACCAGGCATGCTATTTTTAGACATATGCTTTTAAATTGTTCACTGTAACAAAACTATAGAACCTACATATTTAAAAATTCCAGCAATTATAGATTATATGCATCTGTTAATGTGTGCAAAATCTCAGTCGCATAAGTTTTGAATTGTTGCAGTTATTAAACTTTCAATTAAGTAAAGTTTTTTGTGGCCACCCGATATATCCATCTCATAATTGTAAGTTTAGTGAAAAATTCACTTAATTTAGAGCTAGCATTTTTGTGCACTCTTGTGGTGGCATTTTTTTTGGGCGCTGCGCGTCTTTCCTACTCGTTTGTTGAATGCGGCACTTACAGGGTGTGGACTTATAGAGAGCTCTCTTGCAATTCAGTTTGGTTGTTTAGATACAAGATTGTTGCATTGTGCAGTAGTGCAGGTTGTGTTGTTGTTGCAAGGATTAGAAAGAAGACCATAAATAGTGCCCCTTTTGTTTTTTATCTTAATTTTATGCAACTAAGGCATAAGGTAGGCCCACATCGAGGAGTCAGCAACCCTGAGGTAGGACTTAATAGGACCTCCAAGTTCGTAAGTTTTTAGTTTAGCTTAACTTGGGCTGTAGGTTAAACTGGCCCTTCAGAGCTTGGCCGTTCATTCACGGCTCAGCTGGGATTCTGAACCCAATAAAATAAAAAATTAACATACTTTTCCTTCAAGTGAACCGAATGAGCCACAGGAACGGATGCATACAAGTTACCTTTGTGAAGGAGGACGCCTTTTAGACTTCTTTTGAAGGAATCAATGAAAAGTCTCCACTCATTTGGGTCATAGACTGCAGCGCCTAGTTTAAGTACTAGTTCCGAAACATTGTTGCAATATACCAGTGAATTTTCTTAAGAAAAATACTGGATTAATTCTTTTTCTCGATTTCTGTACCAGTAAAATGACGTCCCTGGATAAAACAAGTTCTTTGCACGAAGTCTGGATCTCAAAATCTCTGAAGAATCCTTCGAGAGACACAAATCTCTTACCAAATCATTAAATTCACTTTGTGTAAACAGTTGGGGTTCACCAGATGTTTCGGTTTGAAAACAATCAATATCATCGTTTCCATCGTCATCAGACACCAAATCAGATGGTTATATCAAGAGTATTTGGTTTAGTAGGTACAGGTATACCAGGTTCACGAGCAACAGGTCTTATATCAGACTGAAAGTTTGGATAAGAAATTTTCTTTTTATTTTTAGTATTGTAGCCTTGCACGTTACGTGAACAAAAATAGGCGTCATTGCTGTGATTTCTAGGCTCACGCCAGACCATTGGAATCCGAAAAGGTAAAGAATCCCTTTTACCTTTACTCCACAATCTAAGTTGTTCAACACAAACACTGCAAACTTTATGTGGAGCCCATGATTTGTCTTCATCCCCAAGTTTCATTCCGAAGTACGCATAGTATGGTTTCTTGACAAAGTCTGTAATATCTCGCCTTTGTTTTTTCACAGTAAATTTTCCACAAATATAACAGAAAATGTTTGGGTTATTTACACACCATCTGGTTGCCATAGCGACAAATAAACAAATTTCAAAAGATAAATATAGTCACCGCGCACCATTGAATAATAAAGAACTATAACCTCGCACGCACTAAACAGACTGACTCATCTCGTGGCTTGTCAATCACTTATATACTAGCGGTGCGTTTCTCGAACGTTCTAGAAGACGCTATGACGTCACTACTTCTATCTGGAAACATTTATAGGCAGTAGTTTTTTATCAAAATTTAAATGAGTCAATTTTAATGAAAATTACATATGTAATATGAAATATGACATTTTGTGAAAAATCTGTACGTGATGGCGAAAAATTAATATTATTTTCAGAATCAGCGTACAAAAATTACTATATAAGTGATAAAATATTTCGGACAATAAAACCATCGCAGGCCTGTGTAATATTTTCCAACCATTTTCAGTTTTTTCTTGATATGTTTCCACCTTCCAAAAACCTATATCTAATGAATTAAAGCGCAGGGCCCATGGCATGTGCCCTAAGTGCCCTGCCCTTAACATGCCCCTGTGCTGATCCATATTATTTTGGAAAGAATAAAGAGAGAGGTGAATGCTAGGCTAAGAAGAGAATAGGCAGGATTTAGAGAGACCCGATCCTGTGCCGATCAGATAAATACACTGAGAATCATTGTGGAGCAGAGCTTGGAATGGCAGTAGACTTTGAGAAAGTTTTTGATAATGTGGATAGAGGCTGTATGTGGACAGTGATGGAAAACTATGGAATACCGGATAAGATTATTAATATCGTTAAAGAATCATACAGAGGATTTTCTTGCAGAGTGGAACATGACGGGAAGTTTACAGGGCCTTTTGAGGTGACAACAGGAGTGAGACAGGGTTATCTGTTGTCACCAATGATATTTTTGTTAATGCTGGATACTGTAATGAGGAGAGTGGTTGAGGGAGGTAGGAGGGGTATTGGTTGGGGATTGCTGGATGTTTTGGAGGACTTGGACTATGCCGACGATTTGTGCCTTTTGTCACAGAGCCGTGAGGATATGGTAGAGAAGCTGGATTGATCTGGGAAGAGAGGGAAGAAAGTTAGGATTAGAAATTAATAAAGGAAAAACTATGACAATGAGATTAAATGGCAGAGATGGAGCCTTCAGAGTTGGGGAGGTTGAGCTGGGAAAGGTTGACGAGTTTGTCTACTTAAGTAATGTAGTGGCAAAGGATGGAGGAGCGGAGGAGGATGTTAGAAGGAGGTTGACTAAGGCTGCAGGTGTTTTTGCGCTGCTAAACCCTGTATGGAGATCAAACCAGTTGTTGAGGAGAGTTAAAATAAGAATATTTAACAATAACGTTAAATCAGTCACCCTGTATGGTAGTGAATCATGGAAGGTAACGAAAGAACTGACAAAGAAAGTGCAAGTGTTTGTGAATTGATGTCTGAGAAGGACTATGGGAATTAGATGGCCGGATAGAATTTCAAATGAAAGACTATGGCAGATCACAAATCAGGAAAGGATAGAAGAGAAAATTAGGAGAAGGAAGTGGAGATGGGTTGGACATGCTCTGAGGAGAGAAGAGGGAGAAATAGCTAAGATGGCTTTGGAATGGAATCCGCAAGGAAGAATGAAAAGGGGTAGACCGGTGATGACTTAGGGAAGATCCTTACTGATGGAAACTAAGAGAATTGGAAGAACCTGGCCAGAAGTTAAAGCCCAAGCAGCCAACTGTACCCGATGGCGAAGCACAGTTGACGCCCTATGCTCCACGTACGAGTGAAGAGGACATAAGTAAGTACTCATTATTCGTAGGACACTCTTGAGAACAGATAGCGACACCTGGCATACATTTGTTGTGTGTAATACAAACGGTTGTAACATTTTATGAATGAATCTTAGAGTGAGTGACCGCTGATTGGTTGGTTGAAGTGAGTAGCATGCCCGCAAAATGGGAGAGTGCAATGCAATTGCATAATGTTGCAAGAGTGCCATCCCACTACATAGTGTCAACCACACCCCCTTTGTCGCAACCCCCACTCCCTTTGTTGCAAGGCACCTCCAAAATGGGGTTGCAAGAGCAACAAGGGGTTATGCAACTTGGAGGCGGAGTTATCCTCCAAGCTGCAATTTACCCCGCTGGGGGGTATGCAACTTGGAGGCATCCCCCAAGCTGCAATGAACTCCCCAAAGGGGTATACCTAACCTAAGAGAGAGGTGTTCGCCTGGCAGCTGCCAAGCGCATATTAAGACTTCAGCCGAGCCACCGTTGTCTTATAGGACCCCTAATCAGCCAGTTGGCATCATCAGCCAGTGCCTCCAGGTATCATCAGCCAGTTCGCTTAATCAGCCACTGCCTCCGGGTACCATCAGCCAGTTGGCACTGTGTACATCTATACCGTTTATGTGCGTCCGCGTTAAATTCTAAGGTGGAGGCGGGATCGAGACCCGGCGCGGTGATAGCCAGGGTGACCTAATGATCCGTGACCTAATGATTCGTACGGGGGGCAAAGGCGAGCCTATATATGCAAATTTCCGGAAAAAAGTTAATCTAAAAATCGTGATTGCAGGCCAGGGCGCGCCCTAATGAGCAGCGATAAACTCTAAGGTGGAGTGTAAAGATTCGAACAATTCGTACGGGGGGCAAAAGCGAGCCTATACATGCAAAATTTCCGGAAAAGAGTTAATCTAAAAATCATGATTGCTGGCCAGGGTGACCTAATGATCCGTGTTAAACTCTAAGGTGGAATGTAAAGATTCGAACAATTCGAACGGAGAGCAAAGGTGAGCCGATATATGTAAATTTCCGGAAAAAAGTTAATCTAAAAATTCGTGTAAGCACTGCTCCGTTTAAAAGTATGCCTAAGGTGGAGGCGGGGTCGAGACCCGGCACGTCCTTCCACGATTCGTAGGGGCAGGACCCCGTTATTGCAACACTCGATCATGTTGTTTATGTTTATCTCTCTCTCATATATATATATATATATATATATATATATACACTAGGGTGTGTCAATTTTGTCAACTTTTTTCAAATCAATTTTGGTAGTGAAAATATAGTCTTTTCATGTCAAAACTTGAAATTGGCCAACCAAAATGAAATAAAATAACCCTTACCTACATCAATTTTACCTTAAAGTTTCAGAAATTGACTCTTTTACTATATATATATATATAATATATATATATATATATATATATATATATATAGCAGCAATTTACAGATGAAAAAGACCGTAATATTGGACTTAAGTCAGGCGGAGAGTGAGATAATTAATGTAGTTTGACGTTTACACGAATTTTTAGATGAACTTTTTTCCGGAAATTTACATATATAGGATAGCTTTTGCTTTCCGTATGAATTGTTCATTCTGGTGAACCTTACACTCCACCTTCCTTAGACCCACTTTTAAACGGGGAAGTGTTTACACGAATTTTTAGATGAACTTTATTCCGGAAATTTACATATATCGCTCGCCTTTGGCCTGCGTTCGAATTGTTCGAATTATTCGAGAGAGAGATAAACAGATAAACAACATGATCGAGTGTTGCAATAACGGGGTCCTGCCCCTACGAATCGTGGAAGGACGTGCCGGGTTTCGAGCCCGCCTCCACCTTAGAGTTTAACGCTGATCATTAGGGCGTCCTGGCCAGCAATCACGATCTTTAGATGAACTTTTTCCGGAAATTTGCATATATAGGCTCGCCTTTGCCCCCCCCGTACGAATTGCTCATTCTGGCAAAGCTTTACACTCCACCTTAGAGTTTAACACGGATCATTAGGTCACCCTGGCTATCACCGCGCCGGGTCTCGAACCCGCCTCCACCTTAAAGGTTAACGCGTGACGCACATAAACAGTATAGATGTACACAGTGCCAACTGGCTGATGGTGCCCGGAGGCACTGGCTGATTAAGCGAACTGGCTGATGATGCCAACTGGCTGATTAGGGGTCCTATAAGACAACGGCGGCTCGGCTGAAGTCTTAATATGCGCTTGGCAGCTGCCAGGCGAACACCTCTCTCTTAGGTTAGGTATACCCCTTTGGGGGGTTCATTGCAGCTTGGGGGATAACTCCGCCTCCAAGTTGCATAACCCCTTGTTGCTCTTGCAAACCCATTTTGGGGGGTGGGTGGCACTCTTGCAACATTTGCAATTGCATTGCACTCTCCCATTTTGCGGGCATACTACTGAAGTGAATAAAAAATGTTCTTGTAAAAACAAAAAAAAAAAAACCTTCGGACGTGATGATAGTGTTCATGGTATTGGCAAGCCTGTCATCCTGAACGATGAATAAAAATAGAGCCGTTGGTAAGCATTCCTGCGTCCTGAGCAAATTCCAAATTGATTCATTTATTTATTTACTTACATTTAATACTGAACATAGATTCAGATATTATTTTGTTACAACAGAGACAGCAAAAACCTGATATATATATAAATACACATGTATAGGAGGTTTATGAATGAAAAAACAATGTTTTGAAGCATATTAAATTTTAATAACATTATAACATTACCAGATTGAAGAGTATCTGTAGGTTTCATATGTCACTGCTTAGAATATCTTCCAATTGGCAAATGGACGAGAGCTGAATGGATACTACTGATATGGCATTGTTATATCCGGAGCAAATGTTATTTCTAGATCAACAACACTGATATAGTAATAAAGAGTCAATGAGAGAAATATTATTTAGAAATGAAGAATGTTTTGTATTGAGGCAGCATCATAAATGCATATAATTGTTTTGTATTAATAAGTTTCCATGTTACAACTTAAGTGTTGAACCATTGCAGTTGTGACTCATGGTGGTCTTTCATCTCAAAGGAGAGAATTACAGAAAATAAAACTATTACAGTGATTCATATCAATAAACATAGAGCCATTTAAACGATGATATTTGACATGTTCAACACTTTATAGTTTGAGCGCTGTGCTAACACTCCCTTTCTCTTGTTTTTTAAAAATTATTATTATTATTATTATTATTATTATTATTAATGACACCTTTCTAATTACAGCTTCTTCGTGTTTAGTTTCCTGTGTCTCATTCTTTCCCTTTAAGATTGAATTCTTTCAGTGTGGATACCACCCACGCATTTCTTATTAGTTTGCTTTTTAGTTTATATATAAATAGGGCTTATTAATCTGTTTTTTTTTTTTCCAGTTGTTTACCAACATTACATGATTAACCTGCCTTTTATGTACAACCTAACGCCCCGACCAGATTTTCATTTTCATACTCCTGTGCAGTTTAATAAACTTAATACCACAATTTTTTATTTAATGTCGCCTTCCGCATTTTCTACCATTCTCCAAAAACTGTTTGTTTTGAAACACTTTAATAAATTTGCAT
Source organism: Bathynomus jamesi (assembly GCA_023014485.1). Lineage (NCBI taxonomy): Eukaryota > Metazoa > Arthropoda > Malacostraca > Isopoda > Cirolanidae > Bathynomus > Bathynomus jamesi. The sequence goes on from JAJOZX010015209.1 coordinate 77,492, forward strand.
ACATATTCCCTAGATTAACTTTATTTAAGCAAGATGACGTCGTACGTATATACAAACAAACAAACACTTTATTTCAGACTCAACAGGTGCAAACATTATACAAGAGATAGTTGACTGGAGCACTGACTAAATAGTATATAGATACTATAGTATATAGATAATATATGGATAGTATATAATACAGTATATAGATAGTACAGTATAGTATATGCATAATATATAGATAGTATATAGATAAATATCTATAGTATATAGATTATTAGTATATAGATTATTAAAAAAAATCAAATTCCTCTGACGTTAAAATTAATTTGGTAACACACGGCCTTGGAATTATTTGTATAACAGTTAATGAAGTTAGTAGTTTGAAAGATTTCCCTGTGAAATTCTCTGTAAACCAACTGTAATTCCACAAATGTGTAACGATCTCTTCATAAATTACAGGCAGTGGAGAAATTCAGCGCGAACACTCAGGAGATCAGCGGAGCCCTTCGGATGTTCACGCAGACCTTTTAAGAAACCGAATTCCTGAACGATGTCTCCTCATGCGAAGAACTTCTTAAAAGCCAGGTATTGTTCGCTGGTTAGTTTGCATAGGAAGATACTTTTTCTCGTGATTTTAAGCAATGAATTCCTGAAAGAGTATATTTTTTGTACTGGGAGATCCATAATAAAGACTGTGATAAGTCCAACTGTGAAAAAAGTTCTCAAAAGAAAAATGCGTGGAAAATATACCGAAAATTTCGAGATCACAAATTATTTTCATGTAGTTGGCTCGAGAATAACCTTGTGCAACAGGCCTGTAGCCAGGATTTTTTATAGGGGGGTGGGGTTGAACAAGCGCCGAAGGTGCGAGCTCCTAGGGGGCTCACGGGGCATGGTTCCACGAGAAAATTTGAAAATTTAGGTTGTCTGAGACTGCATTTCCTGCATTTTGAAGGCGGTTGTGAGAAAAATCAGGGAGTCTAAAATTGCGTGAAAACGTTAGTTTTTGTGAATTTTAAGACATTTCAAGGCAAAAACAAACATTCTGAGAGATTTATTTTACTCTGTAATATATGAATGAAACAGATCGTCACAAACAGAACAATCATACAACAAATATATAGGGGCCTATATAACATGCCATGCACAGAAGTGAGCCAGAAGAACATGTAACTTTATTACATCACACCATGCAGGGCCGTTTCTAGCCATTAGGGGGCCCTAAACAGTATACCCATTTGAGGCCCCACCCCTCCATCCACCAACTCACGCCTTACTACATCACCTCAGCACACACATACAAAAAATGGCTGTGTTAATAAAAACAATTATGAAACAATTTTAATGAAAACATTTATGTCCAAAACAACAAATATGTACTTTCAGAAGACAAACAGAAAAAATACTCTTCATGAAATTCCTGAAAATTAGTTTAT